>JAOQMS010055911.1:0-27393 GCA_027563885.1 Erythroxylum longipes | reverse complement strand
TACATACACATAAACTTTAGCTCATCATCACAAAACCATAAATATATTACCCACCTATTTAACTTGATATTTTCCAATATTTAACTATTTGTAATATTGTTTGAATTATTTTAAGATCAATTACACTTTTACTTATTATTAACAGATGAAATTGCATATCGTTGATATTGACAACCCGGATATTTCAAACTATGTCACTTCACTATTGAAACAAAAGACTATAGATCGTTGTTATCAACTGCATCAGTATTATAAACCTTTTCCTTTAGATGCAGAGGTAAGGAGACATGTTCCGGAATGGACATCTCTAAAAATTGGAGCAATTTGTGTGATTATTAAACCTCTCCCAATGTTCAGGTTGTTTTCTTTCCCTTCACATTTACTTCCATTAATCTTGTTAAACAATTTAATGACTAACTTTTTTCATTATTTAGAAAAAGTATGAGAAGGCCAAGGTGAACAAACGAAAAATGAAAACTCCTCACAACCAAAGCTCCAAACCATTTGTTGTCGTGCGAAAAAAATATGTAAGTTCTTTGTTTACAAGTTATAATTATATCAATAGACACTATATTATTTATTACGAATTGTATTGTTTTTCATAAAATAGAGTGAGAAGAACTACATGAAGAAGATTGTGATAGGATCACACTCTAGAAACTAACTCATTATAAGGAAGGTCAAGGGTGGATGTTTGAAGAAGCACACAATAACTATGTAAGTATAAAAATTTGTTTAAATTTTAAGTTTATTTATTTATGCAGTACTAACTAATAATATTTTCATTCAATATTGATTTTGTTTTTAAAATTTTATAATAAGATGCAAGAGTTGTTACAGACATCAATGTCTGACGAAAATGAGTCAAATATAGAAAACATTTGCAACAAGGTACTTGGTACACGATCCAAGTATGTCAAAGGTCTTAAGGTTTGACCCTAAGCCAACTACTTCATCTTCATCAAGATCAGCACATGTTTAATGTCTTGAAGAGGAAAACAAGTTGCTTAAAAAAAGTCTGCCCAAGCATCAAAAGTACCTAAAACCCCGATTATGTAAGCAATGAAGATGAAAAAAAGTCTGAGTGATTAAACTAATCTTTGTATTTTTTTATTTTGTCTGTAAGTGTTTTTAAAGTTGTAATTAAAATCTTGTACATGATCAAATTTAATGATATTTTATTTTGTATATACAATACTTCAAATTTTCAATTATTTTGTATTATAAATTAACAATAGAAAAATATAAATATTATATACAATAATATAGATTAAAATGTCACAAATAATTATAATTAACATGGTATAACGTTTAGTTAAAATGGATATTAAAAACTTAACTACATTTTACAAAACGTAGCTAAAAACATTTAGCTACGTTTTCAAAAATATAGCTAAAAACTTTTGGCTATGTTTTTGAAAATGTTGCTAAAAACTTTTAGCTACGATTCTGAAAATATAGCTAATAATCTTTAGCTACAAAAAATAATTGTAGCCAAAATATATTAGCGATGATTTCTCGAAACATCATCTATAGGTTTTCGCAATAAAGCATAGGAAAAACTATTAGCAATGATTAGCAGGGTTATTCCTAATGTTATAAGCCCTGGGCAAAGTAAGAAAAAAAACGCTTCAATAAATCGTCAATATATAAACTTTAAAAGTATATTTTATTTATTAAATTTTAATATCCATATATAAGTGACTCAATTTATAAGTCCATACACTCAACAAAATATTAAATGATCATAACATCAGCTAATAATATCTTACAAATGTCAGTAACAATAAAATCATTAAAAATAGTAACAGTAACAACACAATAGCAATAGTAGCAATCAAACAACAATATTAGACTGCAAAACAATATAAGAGAATTGCACTAACAAACACACAGATGATCATGAATTATAAAAAAATTTCTCTGTGCATTCTTAGATGTAAAATCATTAATAATATTATCAAGATCAATATTGTCCAACATATCCTTATCGATACATAAAATAGCTAAATCATTCAACCTTTCTTGTGATATTGATGACTTCAAGTAGGTTTGTGATAATTTTAACTTTAAAAAATTTCTCTCAACTGATGCTGCAGTCACAGGTATAGTCAATAAAATTCGATGAGCAATTGAAACATTTGGATAATGATACTTGTGGCAAAGTATAATGAAAATTACAATTACAAAAATTAAATTATTTGTTAATGTTTAATTATATTTTTTATAAATAATAAGTAATCTAAAAATAAAAAAAGAGAATCACAATATCATTTAATATTAATGTTCTGATTTAAAATGCTTGTAACAGCCCAGACCACCCCGCTCACAGATATTGTCCGCTTTAGGCCCTGGCCTAGCCAAGCCCTCACGGTTTCACTCTTCCTACCCTTGAAAAATCGCGTCTATAAGGGAGAGGTTTCCATAGCCTTATAAGGCCTACTTCGTTCCCCTCTCCAATCAATATGAGAATCTAACATTCCCTCCTCCTTTGGAGGCCCAGCGTCCTTACTCGCACACAGGCCTGGATTTACCCCCTTGGAGGCTCAATGTCCTTGCTGGCACACAGGCCTGGATCCACCCCCTTGGATGCCTAACGTCTTTGCTGGCACATTGGCTCGAGTACTGGCTTTGATAACATTTGTAACAGCCCGGACCACCCCGCTAACAGATATTGTCCGCTTTGAGCCTTGGCCCAATCAAGCCCTCACGGTTTTGCTCTTCCCACCCTTGAAAAAACGTGTCTATAAGGAAGAGGTTTCTATAGCCTTATAAAGTCTACTTCGTTCCCCTCTCCAATTGATACGGGAATCTAACAATGCTAATATAATGTCCATGTAAATGAAAAATTACAAATTAATTATAGTATATTCAAATATTTAGTAAGCCAAAAATACATTTAAAATTTAGAAACTTTACATTTAAATTATCCCTCAGAATTCAGAAGTCAAAACCATTAAAATCATTTGCTGTAAATTTTGAGTTGGGGTATCTTAGATTCATATGTCGACGGACATAAAAAAAAAACTATAATATAAGATGTTTCAAATGAATTTATAAGTGTAGGAAGCTAACGTTAACTTTGAAAGTTAACATTAGTTTTAGAAGCTGAAAAGATTACGTAATAGTATGGAAATGATCTCAACCTACAATTATTCTATTCCTACTCTGCAGCCATTAAATAGCATTTAGTGCTCTTCATCAATTAAAAGAACGCTGGAGGGCTGCTGAATTGTTGATTACTAAACTAAGAGTTAGTGGGGCCCTAATGGGGTGAGGCCTTGGGTAAGTGTCTTAGTTGCCCCTATTCAGGGTCAGGATTGATGATTAGAGAAAAACATCACCTATAGTCTTTTGCTACAAAAATTTAGCGATATTTTCGACAAAGATTTTGGAACTTTTAAATGACAATTTTTTTTGTCGCTAAAAGTCCCTTTTGTTGTAGTGACCAACAATTCGATCAAAATTATCTTCTCAGGCAGGAGTAAATTAGGCTCTTTTAAACTTATTGGATAAGGAATCCCCATCAGAGCATTTCTCCGATCAATGGAGTATGCATGTATTTGATTACTGTTGACAGGGATTAGGAGTGATTATTGTATTTTATGTTAATACTTTGGCTTATTTCAATGCTTTAATTGTATAAGATTCCTTATTTAGAGCGAAGTAAATTGCAAATATATGTGGGTGTGTAATTGATGATCCTCTTTGGTCAGTGATAGCTTGAATTCAGTAGCTGTTTGCTTGGCGCCTGGAAGAAATTGGTCAAGTGACTCCTGAGCAAAAAATTCTGCTTTTCTGTCATGCACAGTTCTATTGTGGAGGAAATATTTCCGTACATTAACATACTTGTTACAGTTCTATTGTACTTTACTTTTGAGTCTAGAATTGCATGACAGACTGTTGCTCATGTTCTGGCTTCTACATTATGCACTAGTACGTGTCCATATACCTAACTGTGCTGTGCACAATTAATCCTATCCGAGCCTGATATGCTTCTTTCAAGTTTCTTGTTTATCGACCCACGACATTTGTAGGCAGGCAAACTTCTCTCAATGCATTTTTGGCTTTTGTCGGTTCAGGGAAATATTACTTATTTTGGGTGCACAACACAAGATCATCTCGAATTAATAAACTAATTTGAACGGAGGTCATATAAACCATTTGACATTGCAAGATTCAATCCATGTTTACAAAATCAAGATTAAATTGTTAGAAGGCAGAACTGTCCTAGGGGTCAGTTCAAAACAATATCTCAATAAAGCCCACATCACATCAAATAAGTTAAAAGCTAACCTAAAAAATTGTCTCCGTCACCCGAAAACGCCCAGAAAACGTCAATCTAACAACCATATTGTACGCTTCACACAAATCAAATCAATCACGCAACTGGAAACGCCAACAGCTTTATATAAGATCAGCAACATTCATAGGCATTTCATCAATCTGGGTACTGTAGTACTGCTCAATATCTCTTAAAATCTTGATATCATCACTTTTGACGAAGTTTATAGCCACACCCTGCCAACCACCAAATGGTCATTCTATTTGCATTGGATAAGACAGTCATACAGGGTATAAAGACAGGAACTTCACAAACCCATCATACACAATGTTGATCGCAGTTCTGAAGAAAAATTTCTTTAAACTACCTAGCTAGAAAAACCAATATGTTGAGGTGAAAATCACACCCAGTAATCAAGTAATCAAGGCAATATATAGAAATAGAAGTATGTACCTTTCGTCCAAATCGGCCAGAACGACCTATCCTGTGAATGTAAAGCTCTCGATTGTTTGGAAGGTCATAATTTATCACCAGGGATACCTGAAACAGAAATAGTGGTATGTGCATCACAAAATCCAATCAAGTTACCCACAATACAACTTGTAATCAAAATCTGCATGTTTATATAAGCAGACTTGAAAGGTATTTCTCTAAGCTTGCAAAAGAATGACCCTAGATGGGTTTATTGCCGCTTTTTCAAGACTCAGAATTCTTTCTCCTCCTGTTACCTAAAAGTTCAGCACTTAGCTTCATCACTGATAATGTAGATCACTTCTCTTACTCATTAGATTAAATTCCATGTTTGCATTGTATATATGGGACATCTTCTGAAAATGATTCTATATAAAGAAATATTTGTTTCCATCAACTTATACAATTCAGCGATACTAAGCAATTTTAATAGTAAATACTCAGCTGAACAAAAAGCAGATGCATGAATTGTTTTAACAAAGGTAGACATTTGACATAGCATAGTTACTAAGTCCAAGAGCACAATTCTCCATCCAGTCAAAATCAAAACAAGAAGTTTTGATTTTAAGAAAATTAGTAAAGATAATCAAACTAAGAGTTCAATAAACAGCACACTTTTTCATCCATTGGGAGAGAGAAGGAATGCTTGACAATCTTTACCAGAATTTTCAACAAGATCCACTGATCATTTTAAAGAATAGATTATTATTAAATAACGAGCTTATGCAGCTCCAAGAATTCAATGCAGAGCCTATCTACAAAAGATAAGCATTTGAAAATATGTCAAAACTCATTTTCACATTTTAGCAAAGAAATCACAATTTTACTGACTACTGTTAACCCCAAATTAGATAATCAACTTGATGGAAATATTAGAATTCATGTTAATATTATAATGTCCTTTACACTTTGAAAGGACAGATCCTTATCACTAGAAAAGAATTTCTATAGGAAGGCACTCAAGTGAAGAATAATCAGAAGGTACTTGCCTGTTGCACATCAAGTCCTCGGGCCCAGACATCAGTTGTGATAAGTACACGGGTAGTACCAGCTCTAAATTCTCCCATAATTGCATCTCTTTCCTTTTGAGGCATATCACCATGCATTGATGAAACTGTAAAGTTGTTGCTGCGCATCTTTTCAGTTAGCCAATCCACCTGCATTAGAGATAGGACAATGATTATGGAAAACACATCAGACAATATACAAGCACAGCATCAGGAACCAAAGCCTACAAGGCTTCACATCTTAAGATGAAGTGAATTTCTGATTGTTTTCCACTAATCACGTTTACCAATCACCTAAGCTACAGTGAAAAATCCTGATTTTCAATTTCCACCTTTGATGAAACAAATCCCAAAAGTTCATATTTGAAGTAAAAAAAAAAAACATGAAACTGATCAAAATAAAATCCTCCCTGGATTCGTGGTCATTTTCATTAGTAATAAACATTTACATATGGAGGCAATATAGGCAATCTACCCAATCAGACATTTCCAAAGGCATCCAATGATTTGACAGATGTATGTCTTAGTGTTATAGCAGTCAAATAGTTAAGAATGAACTAAATCAATTTCAATGGTAAATAAATCACAACGATTCTGTAATTCCTAATCACCAAATACCATAAACAATTAGCAAAAGGAGACAAAAAAGCAGCAGCATTACCTTCCTCTTTGTGTTGCAGAAAATAACAGCTTGCGTGATGGTTAGAGTATCATAAAGGTCACAAAGAGTGTCAAACTTCCACTCCTCTCTCTCAACTGCAACGAAAAATTGCTTGATTCCCTGCCAGCATAAAATGATAGACAATCAAGAGTTGGCATCCAATTCCATCCAAGCAGTCATTTGAAGATCCTTAAACGAACCAAGTACTTACTTCCAAAGTCAACTCATCACGCTTTACAAGAATCTTCACAGGATCTGACATAAACTTGGTAGTCATCTCCAAAATTTCATTAGGAAGCGTGGCAGAAATCAAGACAACCTGAGACGAATGCTCAGATTTCAGCAACACAATTAGATTATTAACATTTAAAACCACCAACCAGACAAAACTTTATGGTTAAAGATTCTAATGCTCTCCATTCTACTGAAGAAATTACCCTGTTTTTCATGCACAGGATTTAAATGTCAAATTTATACACAATCACTCAATTTAGTATTCCAGTAAAGAGAGCAATAGCATGAAGGGTACAGAAAATGTCTCTTGCGAGCAACAATCATTACTTTACAATATTAATAGGAAAAAAACATCAGTCATTGAGTCCCAAAAATCATTACTATATAATAAGAATTTGAAAAACACTTTGGTCACTGATTCCCGAGCGTTAGGCGAAAATAAATTTGAAGAAAGTAAACGTATAATAGTTCATTAAGTACTGCGAACAGAATATGGGAATCACAATTCTCAGTAATTCAAACTGAACCCTAGCACACCATTCTCAACATGAATAGATGGAAAGAGTCCATACTTGTTCCCAGTTTCTTGGTCCAATTCCTACATTCCATCTTGTCTAAGAAGTGAGAATGCAAGAGGCCCATTCACTCATTTATGCTAATAAAACAAGGTCCAAAATACATATAAATATCAGCTTCAAGGAGTTAAAAGAAGGTGAACGATCAAAAGGCAATACGTGGACAACCTAAACCAGCTCAAGAATTCTTCTTCATTTTTATGCAGGCAAGTGGGAAGAAAGGGCTTTGTAGAAAGTTCATAACCAACTAACCAAAGACAGATGAAAAGATGGTGTACGTGTAGATTAAAGCCAGATAACCAAATTGAGAGAAAAAAGGGAAACAAAACCTGTAGCTCTGGTGGAAGATATCTGTAGACATCATAAATCTGATCCTTAAAACCCCTGCTTAACATCTCGTCAGATTCATCCTAGAAGACGGCAGCAACAACAACCAAAAATATAAATGAATATTGTCAAAAACCCTAGTACATTTAAAAGATTTCAGTGATTAAATACTTATTACAAAAGCTTGAGACAGCAGCTACAGAATTAAATGCAAGCGAATCCAAATTAAAACCACTTACAAGGACTAGTAATTTAATGGCTCTAGTTCGCAAAGTTCTCCTCTTGATCATGTCACAGACTCTGCCTGGAGTTCCAGAAACAACTTGAACTCCAAACTCCAACTTTCTGATATCCTCTCCAACACTTTTGCCTCCAATACAAGCATGAGCTTGTATATTAATATAATCACCAATTGCCAAAATTACTTTCTCAGTCTGAGCAGCCAACTCCCTTGTGGGTGATAATATCAACGCCTGAACCCTATAACATGACAGATTAATACATACAAAAATCCATGAGGGACGTAATTAAAAGAAATTAGAAAAAAATTATGAATTAGGGTTTCGTGAAAAAGAAGAGGAACATACTCGCGACTCGAGGTATCGACAAGTTGACAAACGGTGAGAGCAATCATGGAGGTCTTGCCCGTACCGGACTGGGCCTGGGCGATGACATCACGGCCTTTGATGATGGGCATAACGGCCCTCTGCTGGATGGCGGAGGGTTTCTCGAAACCATACGCGTAAATTCCACGAAGCAAATCGTTCTTGATGCCCATTTCATCGAAGCTGGTGATAGGTTCGATGCCCTCCGTTGTCTCGAACACTAACCTCTCGTCGTCTGCCATGGCTCTCCGGCCTCGCCCCGCCGGAACCACGCTTGTCGCGGCTGCCGCCATCAGCTAGCTAATCAACAGGTGTGAGTTTTTCGCGTGTGTTTCGAAACTTTACTAGGGAACTTTAAGAGACGTCATATTTAACGTTTACTTTATCATTTAACCTTTACTTATTATTATTGAAACTAATCCTTTCTTGCCAAACTTGTAACTAGGCAGTGCTTTGGGATTTCCCTAAACATGTGAAAGAGTCGAGTCGGCCGCTCTCAATTACCGCGGGCCACGGCCGGTTCATTCTAGCCCGCGCTGTCGACGGCCCAGACAGCTCGTAATCGGTTCGTAACCTGATAGGTCACAAGCGGGCCGGATCAAACTCAGCTCGTCGGTATTTTTAATTAAAAAATAAAACGACATCGTTTTGGACAAAACAACGTCGTTTTGTCGAGTCGCAGGTCAAGTCGGGCCAGAATTGTCATCCCTAAATTTAGCCTAAGTTGGCTTTTTATCTTGATTTATTATTATTATTATTACTATTATTTATTATTATTATTATTATTATTATTATTATTATATATTTAATAACTTTTCTTTTAAACTTGTATCTACTCACGACAATTTTGGTCAACATATCAGTTATTTTATTTGGTTTTGTTTTATTTTATTTATTTATGTACTTATTTAATTTTATTTACCTACACTCTTAATATATCAATTTTCATTTGCATCACTTTTTATTGTCACATCTGTATGTGGGTCTACTGGAAACAGCCTCTCTACTAGGTAGAGATAAGACTGCGTATTATCAAATCTTCCTAGACCCCTCTTCATTGCCTAGACCCCTCTTCAACTTTTTTTGGGTATAATTTATTATTAATTGGAATTACATAGAAAATGTGTGTTGTATTTATTATTTACTATATATATATATATATATATAAAGAATCCAAATAGAATAGAATACGAAGTGAAGATATTAAAATAAAAAGCATGCAAGGTAGCATGTTCTTGATCAAATGAAAGAAAAGGGCATTTATCATGCAAAGAAGACCTTCTCCTATGCTAGGGTCTGGGAATAACTATAAATAGATGGAGGAAGGAGGAAGGGAAAGAAGTAAACGAAGATGAAGAAGCAAGTGAGAATTGCATGTGTACTGGTGTTGTTGATAATGGTTAGTTCTGAGTCACAGCCACGGAGCGTGCCTCTTGCTCCTCGCACCACCTCCTCTGATTACGATGGTGATTATGATTCATGCCAGGCCGCTTCCGATTGTCCAGCCGGTGCTTGCGGTACTTGCGACACCCTTTGCCTTGATGGTCTATGTGCTTGTCTATGTGCTTAGACGAAGTATTTACATCAATCATTAAATAAAATAAAATGCTGCTTTTTATATTATAGTTTTAATTTCTCTTAATAATACAATTGAATTCAAAAACAAAATTTATTAAATATACAAAGGTATAACAACCAACCACCCTCCCAAGCTCTTTTACGAAAAGAAAATTGCATTGCCTATCATCATCACCACATCAAAGTCTACCCACCTTGTCATGTAATGTAAGCCCTCTGCTATAGCTACTGCAAGGGAGCTTTGCTTCTTAACATAAACCTAGAGACCTGTCACCTTTTTTTTTTGTTTTTGGGTATCTTTGCGTCTTGTTTCTCAAAGAATTTAAGTTAAACCAACCGCCGTGATCACCTTCACTTTCAAAAACCAAAGGGAGACCGTTTCCTGCTTCCGCCTTCACCGTACTGTTCATTCCATTTCCTCAACTCATTCATGCTTGAGGCGTCAAATGCCACTGATGGACCAACCTGTAAATACCAAAGCCGATTATCATATCTTTAGACAAATTCACCATGAATTCAGTTTCCTTTCTCAAACCCACAAAAAAACAACAACAAAAAAAGCAGCTTGGACTTATTCCTCAAATCAGAATACTGTTAACTGTGTTAATAAATTACCTTTGCTTTTGATTGAATGAAATCATCCAAATTAAGTGGCCTTAAACCTGGAGCTAAAGCACGCTTGCCTCCCTGCAGTGCAGGTGAAAGCAATTAGATTTGTTGAACCAATATGTACAAAGAAATGCACATAAGCTGTCTAAGGTAGGAGTAAAGTCAATCAACTATCCTAAACCTGATGGTCTCAGCATGTTTATGCATGCTCAGTTTCAGTCACTATTAATTATTACTTTTCTTAAGAAGAGGAACTTAAAGACTGTCAAAAGCTTATTGATTGCAAAGGTTACCTTCATTTCTTCTTCAAGAAGTTCTTGAACTGGCCGGTATGCTGCGGCAATGCAGAGATTCTGCAAGATAGAAGTGTGAGGAATAAACACATAAATGCTCACAATTTTAACTACCCTTACCATCAGCAGTATTACCTTTAGATCACTACCAGAATACCCATCAGTTGCATTTGCGAGTTTCCGGAAATCAAAATCAGGTTCTAGATTCTCATGTCCAAGAATTATTCTTAGAATCTTCATACGATTTTCAGCATCAGGTAGGTCTACATATATCCTGAACAGGTCCATGGAAGCCCATAAGCAAAATTGCTATATCCTCTCATAGGAGAGACAAAAAGTTTTACCTCCAGAGAACATAACACAACAAATTACAGGAAGTTATAAATTACACTTTCCAATTTTTCCAACATTACCTCCTTGGCAAGCGACGAATAACAGCATCATCAAGGTCAAATGGCCTATTTGTGGCACCCAGGATGAGAATCCTTTGACTATCTTTTGATCTCAGTCCATCCCAGGCAGCCATGAATTCATTTCTCATTCTTCTAGTAGCCTCATGCTCAAAAGCACCCCCACGAGCACCAAGTAAACTATCAACCTGAGAAGAGAATCAAATTCATAATATATTCTACTCAAAATAATATCACAATAGAAAAAATGTGATTACAAGCAAATTTTTCTTTGGCAAGTAATAAGAGAACAAGGAGTGCCACAACTGCACAAGTTATCATGGGCTGCAACTTGGAGTTCTATTATCTGATACAGTGAGACCATAGATTATGATGACAGTGGAGGAGAAAGATCATACAGAATTAGATTTTTTATTTGTCATTAACCAATGCAATCAATAATGGCATCCAAGGTTTCAATACATCGCTAAATCTAGGCTTAAAATGTCAATACAAAACAACCCTTTTTCTCGTTTGCGTCTACATGAGCATATTATCCAAGAAAAAGGGAACTGACCTCATCAACAAAGATAATTACGGGAGCCAGTCTACTGGCAAAGGAGAAAAGAGCTTTTGTAAGTTTTTCAGCATCTCCAAACCACTGTCAGAAGAAGAAATTAATGAAGCTTAAGCTCTTTTCAGATCACAACCAAATTGTGTAACGAAAATGTCAATCAAATTTCAGTGCTTAACTAACAACTATGAATTCTTCCCAAGCCATCAATTCATACGTGTGTGCACAAGCTGAATACAAATAAATGTCCTTGTTTGTATTAACAAATGTACTTCATTACATAGATGTGGGCACAACCTTGAGAGTTGTCATGTCAGGGATGTATAGCTTCATCTTGTCAGGAAAATGTTCATCTGATGTTTTGCCACGTGCATGAAGCAAGGAGAGCAGATTAAATTGAAAATTATCTTCTCTTCTTACAATTCAGTAATTGAACTCCTTCCTAGAACAGACAACAGGACTAATTTTTTCATGGACTTATAGCCACCATCAAGCACAATCCTAGCCATATGTTTTGTTTAATATTACCGGATGCACAGAATTACACAGAATGAGGCATTCAGCAGGAGTGCTAAAGGACTTAGCCTTTAGTTCTGTTACTGCATACGATGACACTTCTACTTCTCTAAATGGTAAACAATGATTTGAGAAAACTTATTATTTCTCTTCAAATTGCAACCAAAGTAGTGATACATATCGCTTGTAAATTTTGAACACTTTAATATATTCCAGTAGCACCACCTACATTGCTGAGAAACAACTCTTTTTTTCCCCCAAATAGGTAGAGCAAACCTTCATGACTGACTTCAATGAGTTTTAATTTAGGTGCGAATCAATTGCAGATTTCTAACCTGTTCTAATATGTTCAAGCCATCCAAACTCAAAGAAGACACCATAACAAAATGTTAACTCATGAATAGCACAAATATAAAAGGCATGAATATATTATATGACTTCAAAACTTAAGAATCATCGAGTATATGCAGAAAGTATACCTTTGATGTAAGAGTTGAACCAGTTATGCTAATAAAATTTGCCCCAGCCTCAGTTGCAAGTGCTTTAGCAACCAGAGTTTTTCCGGTTCCGGGGGGCCCAAAAAGTAATATTCCTTTGCAAGGCTGGAAAGCAAGTTCATATTAACGTATTGAAAACACTTGAAGAGAATACCAAAAGTTTCAATCAGTCTTAAAAAAATATCAGTACCCGTAACAAATGTCCATGAGAAAACAGTTCTGGCCTCCTCATAGGAAGAATGACAAGCTCATTCAATGCCTTTTTCACATCTTCCAAAGCACCTATATCACCAAATCTTACACCAATTTCACCAGGAGGTACCACGGCTGAAACGAAGTTGCTTTCATACTCATCCTTAGCAAGGTTCTGCCGATTTTTTCCAATCATCAGAACCAAGCACAATATAAATGTTTATATTCTAATAAGCAATAAGGAAGTGTAAATGTTACACATGCCTTCAAGTTTTGTGATGGCTTCCGTACTACAGTTTCTTGCTCCCTCAACCTCATAATTGCAACTTCAAGGCTTTATGTTGAAACGATAGCAATTAGCCTCAAGAATAAAAATCATCTTAGTAATATTCATGGTATAAACTTGCACACCTTTCACGAGGCAGTGACAACCGATCACCTTTTACGGATGGAAGCAGACAACCTGACAAGTAATGATTCTTAGCCCAGCCCACAACTTTTTCAGCCCCTGTGAACAAAGTTTCATCTACAATCAATAAAAAGAGAACAAAATGCATTAATTTGAACAACTTGCTTCCCGAATTCTTATAAATTCTAGAGGTCAGAGTTACTTTGAAAACCTGTTTCCCACATTATTCTAAAATTTCGGATGCTAGAATTAAAATCTGTTCTTTCAGTTTTGACTTCTTACTTTGACGAGTCAGTATCACCCCATCAGTATTTACATGCAACAGGTCCATGCATGACATCTCATTTTCTTCTAGAACCTGCATTCCAAAGGAAAAAAAGAGCTAAAAAAATAGGAAGTGCAAAGTGGGGCTATCAAATTGCTTGGTCAGTACACAACAAGCAATTGCAAAACCCACCCACTCAGCAAACTAAGCAAAACAGCACTATGATCCAGAAGAATGGTTAGATTCTACCTTCTGTAGTTCATTCATATTGCTCCTTGCTATCACGATCCTTCGGTCCTCTTCAATCTGTTTATTAAATTTCTTAAGGAGTTCTTCCTCCTGTAAACGTGGTAAACAATGAAAATGTTAAGAAAACCTCAAAAATATCCAGTGATCAAACAGACTAAAAATTGTGGCAGAATTCCAGATGTAGTTGAGAAAGAAACTCTACATGACTTATACAGCAGGTTGTCAATGCTATACTTATAGTCAATTGACAGTAAGCTTACATTTCTAGTTTCTAGATATCCCTGTCCTCAATGCTATAGCTTATAGTCAATTGACGGTAAGCTCACGTTTCTAGACATCCCTGTCCTCAATGTAAGCCTAGGTTTCATTTAAAGCACAACAGGAAAGTGCATCATTTAAAGTAATCTACTCAAACATCCTGCATACAAAGTTCAAATCACTTCTCTTCAGAAGTTTCAATTGCCTTTCTGGTACTCTCTGGAAACCATTAGAATGATTCCCAGAACATAAGTTGAAAAGACCAAACCATAATTGCATTTTTTCTTATCCAGGCTGTAAACTGCAAGGCTGATGCGTGGCAAAACTTGGCAGGCTTGCATACTGGAACTGGCTTTTCATTTTAAACGCTCTAACATAGAACTTTAATTTGAAGACTACATGAAATTGCCAAAAGATTATACCTTTGAATCAACAGCCTAGAAATACCATTTCATTTAAATATGATTAGAAAATGAAAAAAGAATGCTGTACAGTGACCGAGAATCAGTATAAAAATTGAATTCTGGCTCCTTGTCCTCAGATAAATAGGATATTTAGAAATTTACCCTGCACATATAGCATATCAACTTTTGAAGTTTATTGCATCCAAAGTACCTTTGGGGGATTTACAGTTAGGACATTACTGAAGATCTTATTTATATAATTGTCATCAGATCTCTTTGTCGTTTTAAGTCCTTCTGTAAGCCGTTTCAAGGAGAGAGGCTGGAAGCAAGCATTAGAAATTTGCATCAGCTAAGAGAAATAAGGACGATAGAACAGATGCTATGGAAAAACAATGAAGTAAAAATATTTGATTGCTCATAATGCATAACATTTTTCAAGTTATTAAACACTCACCAGCTTAGCCAAACGACCAAAGTTTGGGAATATCATTGTCTGCTTAACATCAAATTCTAAAGAAAATCAGTAAAAGAAACAAAGATAGACCATTGCGTAGATTATACAATGGTAAAAAATGCAAAGCCTTTTAACATAATCTTTATCTTAATACAAGATCTTAAACTTACAATGTTTTCTTTCTCCTTTGACCCACTTTCAACTTTGTTTTGGCCACATATGAAAACAACAGGGCCTGGCACCTTATCAAACATTTCCTGCACCTTGAGGAAAAACTCCCTCCGATTCGGCTTGGGAACTGCTCTAGACAGCCATAGAGAAATGTCTGGAAAATAGACAATTAGGGGGTGTATTGAATGCAAAACCTGCACAAAAACAAAAAGAAACAACCCAAATTAAACATGAACAAGAAGAACAGAAGTCAGGAGAAGGAAATTTATAAAGCATTCATACCTCAGATAAAGCCTCCATAGCTATATAAGAATCTTCCGCCTCAGCATCAGTGTCACGCTCAATGTCCTTAACTAAAACAAAAACTACTCGGTTAATTTACAACCAAGGAGATAAACAATTATTTGCATTGAGAAGGGCAAAAGAAGTTGCCATACTTCCAAATCCTCTGCAAAGAACAAGTATAATGCAAAAGAACATAGTAATAATGGTCCATCACGAAATAATTACGCAAAGAAAGTGATGTAAGGATAATCAAGGAGACATGAACACTCAAAAGCAACAAGAAACTCTAGACAAGATTTTATGATATTATTCATTAAAAACAGACAAGAAAGTTCCTATTATAAAAGATAGCATCCAAGATGCATTTTATAACGGTTCACACAGGTTATTATAGGAAGTATAGCATATGAGGCAAGAAATTATTCGGTAGTTTCTGAATCTTGAATCTCATACATTCTTCTGTTCAATTTCAAGCACTTCATAGAATGATCTATTCCCAAATAGGTGGGAAGCAACCCTTACAAATGCAAGAAGTTTACCGTCTATCCAATAAACTGGGGCTTTCACAGATTGATCCACAAGCTGCTCATCCTTATCTTTGTCAGTTTCAATTTCACCTGCTAAATCCAATATAACAGCAACTCGATCTCCATTCACCTCATATACCTCCCCACGTTGACCACTTGATAAAGGCCTGTCATTACAATCAACTATTAGTAAGATCCCAACAATGTAACTACCATAAAGACATGAAAGCTCCACAGGTCCAATCTTTTCATCATTGTCCAAACTCCAATTTTTAGAGCTTGGTGAGACACATTAGTACAGGACTGATATTGCAAGTAAACATTCTGTACCAACATACCAGAAACAGGACTAGATCTCCAATTGTTAAAGAAATAGCAAGTATAGAGTAAAAGAAACAAAAATCACAACAAAGTAACAACTCTGAACAGACATAATAATTCAAAAAGAAGAATAGCCAGAGAAAATAACCTGAAAAACTTAACCATTCAACATCTATTGATAGAACTCAAAAACGCAAAGTTACCAATCAAAGCAACAATTCATGAAATGCAAGTTCAGAGGAATTTGGACCATTATCAAGGTATAGCAAGCAACACCAGCCATGAAGCACTTTAGTTACCATATACCTACAGCCACAGACATCAGATTCACTCGTTCTAATAGCCATTGACTAATGTAGCTGTGTCATTCATAATTTATACAGTAAATCACTACCGTAAAACGAATTGGCTTCTAGTGTCTAATAATCACGGAACTTGTGGTTCTATCCAAAGGGAATCAGCAGGGTCTATGTGTACCGAGAGTGATACACATAGAGAAGCAAATCTACAAAGGGTTTCTTTTATCTCAAGCGCAAGAAACAAATTATGAGAAATACTTGTTGCTAAAAATTCTTCACTGGTTTTACGTAGGGTTTGCTTTACAACAACAGAAACACAAAAGGTACAACTTTGCATTTCTAGCTGCAACCTACTGTTTTTTCCTTCAAACTCCTACAGTTTCCTTTCACTAGTTGGTCAGAATGCACAAATCTCCCATCATAAATGCCAATAGCAGGACCCCATGTGTTTCCTTCAAGACACCATGAGGACTTACCAACCCACCTGCCACGAATATTGGTATAGGCATTTTTCAGACCCTCAGTGGTTGAAATCTTCCCCAGTATGATCCTGTGATGTCAAAGTTTGTTGGGGAGGTAAGTTCATGCCAAATGATCTTTCAAAGACAAACCATGAACCATGTTTTATCTAAGCCAATTTACAGCTCAACACTGCATTATCTTCAAATGCTCACCAAAGTTCCAATTCCACATGTGAACATAAGCTCTTCAAAAGTAAAAAGACCAGATTTATTTTGAATACAAAACTGATAAACCACTTTCTAGGCATGAAAGAGGATTAGAATCAAGGAAAACAGAAAATGAAATCCAGGAAATACTCCATGAATATGTGTGAACATCAAAAGAGAAAAATCATTCCACATTTTCTTTTGGTATTTACAGTTTTACTAGGTAATCTTAGGGGTCCAACATCAGTCTGATGCATTCAAGATTTTAGTCCCGGATTACTCCCTAGAGCAATTGAATCCAGGCTGACAAGGCAAGAGGTTTTGCTCCTACCAACTGGACTGACTCCTTTGATTATATCATTCCACATAAAAGGAAAATAAGAGTCAAACAATCCATAACTGCGCATATGGCAGACAAAATCTGCATAGAATAATTACTAATTCATAAAGATCTAATTGAATAGCAAACTGATATTGGTGTGCATAGGAACAACAAGCAACTATACATGAATATAAATCAAAACATAAGGTAGCTTGCATATGTTATATAGCCTCCAGTGAATAATTTCCTGAGTAGGAGATGCAACTTCAGGGGATAGCATAAAAAAGACTCAATTTGTTGTATCTCTATACTTTTGCAACACTATTTTGATTAAGTATATCTAAATATTACATAGCAAGTCTTTTAAAACAACAAGAAAATTGTTTTAGACATGAAGCATCATAGATCTTTAAACCAAGTTAACGTTTCACACAGTCAAAAAATGAAGTAGCAAACCTGTCATCAGCTTCAATTCGTACAGAAGGTCCAGTATACTTCACCCGGTCCCCTAGCAAACGAAAGCCAAGTGAGAATATAAATAAATGGACCAAAATGTGGTGATGAAATATAATTTCTGAAATTTTCCTTTTCATCTTTTCTTATGTTTGGAGAGGTCAAGTATCCAATCCAAAGAGAGAGGCAATTTTCAATAACAAGTTGAAATCATTTTCACATAATAAAGCATGCAACACTCTACAGAATTAGACACCTCCAAAACAATCTGCCACAAAAACTCAACCACCACCATTCTAAGTGTGTATCAGGTGCTAACAATACCAAAAATCAATCACAAATATGCACAATTATTTAATTGACTACAGGTTGAAGTAGGGGACAACAGTTTGATAGAGTGAAAACAACAGGAAACACATAGTTGCATAGAAAATTTCTCCCAACAGAAGAATACCAATATACTAAAATAAAACAGCAGAAGAGAATGCAAGATGCACCTTCCTAGTAAATGAATTGAAAAATCAAAATTAATTTTCAGTAAGATGCATGGAATCACAAACTTGTTAGCAACTTATAACTGCAAACTTGAAATGTATTTAAAAACAATTAGATCCAAAAAGCATGTCTCTCTGGAGCCATATAATGTACTTTGTCAAAGGCATTCCTGAAAGAAGAAAGAGGTCTAATGTTGAGCCAAAATTCACAGGAGGTTGATGATAGAGAGAGGTTGAGCACATTAAAATGATATCACATACACAAATCCACATGATCAACAAGAAACAAGGAAATAAATGTAGCAATTGAAACAGAAAGTTTATAATTATTAAAAAAAAAAGAAGGGGGGAAGGATGAGGGAATAAGAAAAGCTAGGGAGTTTGACGATGTAAGGCGTTTGAAAATTTTGTTACCCTTCCTAAGAGGTCGTCTTGAATTGTCTGATGAGTCAGCAGTCTTGGAATTTGAGGACTTTGAGGAACCATCAGGTTCTCCAGAGACTCTCTGTACAGAAGCATCTCCAGAATTAGGACTCAGTTTACACTCCAGATTCAGTTTACACTCCAGATTATTAGACAAAGGTAACAAATATCTCCTTACACAATAGTATGTCAAAGCTCAAAAAAAGAAACAAAATCCTGAACATGACAAGTTGTGGTAAGAGGAAACAAATAAGTTGCTCTGTCATCTTTTATCAGAGGAAGGCATTTCTTTATAGACCAGCACTGCTAACATCTCAGAATACATACACAAACGTATGCAAGCATGTATCACCATTGATACTCTTCTTTAGTACTTAAATGAATGCAGGTACACAGCCAATGGCATTGACACCTTAATGAGGCTAACATATTTCAACTCTAGAATTTCCTTTCCGTTCTTTCAGAAAGTAATTCAGCTGTATGATAAGTTTAGTCAGATCAGCTCTAGATGAGAAACAATAAGTCCAGAAGGCCAACTATGAAAAAAATTCACAAATTATACTACAAAGATTATTTTTAGACAATTTCGTATATAAGCATGATATTCCTTTTCTTCTCTTTTGAACAAGTTTTAAAGAATTATTCAAACTCAAGAGTCCGAACTATTAGATGAGGCTCAAGACTAGACGTGAAACTGCTAGCAAAACAAGGGCTCATGACACCTTGTAGTGAACTAAAACTAAATCTTCAATAGCTGAAGTTGAACGAAAACATCATTGTCACAGAAAGTCTGGGGAGTACAAGCTAAAAGACCTGCTTGTAATAAAAGCTCCAATATCATGTTAAAAACCATTCAACTGGAATGTTAAAGATGTTAGATGAGGCTCAAGACTGATCTTTTATCAACTCTAACATAACCATAATAGAAATTGCTACTTTCTCAATCAAGTACAATCAGATAAATGTCCCATAGTCTGCTAATGCAATTAACTCATAAATAATACCCTAAAAGAAGCAGTAGCAATAGGACTAGAGAACGTCAGTTTTTTCAACTGTTAGATCTATTGGGCTATTCAAATGAGTCAATGCATGAAGGCATGGACCTAAAATTAGACTTGCATTTAGAATCTAAACTTTAAAATAAAGTGAAATTTTTTTATAGATAAGTCTATTTCCGTATTTAACAAACAATCTATTCAATACAACTTGTTAGCATCTCTCCTAAGGATCAGCATGTTAGCATTTCCCCTAGTACTCAGCCCACAGTTCAGCAGTCTAAGTCCATTTCAACCTATATCCGTAGGGGTAAAATGGGGAAAGGGAAGGTTGCCACATAGGTCGGTTGTTGTGAGTTAGTTACAGGAGATTGTAGAGAAAAGACTATAGCTGGAATCTAGGAGAGAGGGAGGGATGTCATTACTATTGCAAAGAATCGTTTTCTCGCCTGGAACTTGTCCAGGAGGAACCCTACTGCTGTATCTCTCAATTACATACATAAATAATACAATCTCTATAGTTATCCCTATCACAACTCCATCACCTCATAAGATCTACCTTTGCAAACTCTTCAAGATTGAAAGGAACAAGTTTCTTGATGGCTGCCTCGGCAGTTGCCTCCATGTCAACCACATCATCATCAGCGTCAGATCGTGCCTCAGCACTGCTCGTCCATTCTTCTTCAGTAATTGCTTCATTCTCATCATCAGCTTCCGACTCTGAAGTACACTCCTCTCCAGATTCTGTGTTATCATCAGATTCACATTCTGAATCATCAGCCAAATCCTAAAAGAAAAGACGAACAATGCATGAATTTTTTTGAAAAATAGAAACATAATTAATTGCTGAAAAATAGGGTTTCAATGCAATCCTCATCTTACTTACATAAGGCGCAAGAACACTACTATCAAGCACCAATAAGGGAACTTGTAAATCCTGTGCAAGAGCCTTAACTATTCTCTCCCGATAAAGCTCAGTGCCTGAAAGTAGCATCAACCATAAAAAATCACCATGAACTTAAAGGAAAACTTTTCATGATAAAAAACATAGCATATGCGTAAAAGATCATTCATGTTTACCTGGGGTGCTCTGAAGCAATATTCTTCCGCTTGATGACGTTAGACGTGCCCCATAAGAATTGGTGAGTTTTTTATGCTTGAAATGGGATTCAACACATTCCACCAAAATACTTTTGGCATTTGCACTACATGAGAAGGTAAGTTGTTAATTCTTCTTCACAAATTAAGAATAACCGAATGCTACAAATTTGCTTCTTATAGAAATGAAAAGATAAAAATCAATAGAAATAATATTTACTTGAGGTAGTAGGGAAAAGTTTTCAAAGATACATGTATCTTTTCCCAAGGAACGACCCTGCGCAAAAACTCATTCTTAAACTTTTCACGTCTTGTTAAGAAAGGAGATTCCTTCTTTTTACTTTCAATTAAAAACTTCTCATTAGAAAGCCATTCTTTTTGATCTAGTTCTGCAAGTCGAGCATGTGCATCGTAGCTCATAGCATCTTCCCTTAATGTCTTCTGACTATGCTTTCCACCATCAAAATCAGGCCCATTTACCATAGATGCATGCTCATCCTCACTTGTACCCCTTCCATCACCTTGTGAGCTAAAGGTGCGAATTTGACTATTCTTAAAACATAAGGATCTTGAATGGAGGGTTACATAACTCTTCGCTCGCTCAATGCTTCTAGATGAGGTTGAATCTAACAGGTATCTTCTGATAAATGTCCCATGTGAAGTAAAGCACCCCACTCCATTGATACAGCTCAAATAGCGACAAGGCTGATCCTGGTAGTTTGGCTTGGTGAAATATTTAGATTGCTGAAAGACTGAACCCCATCTCTGATTTCTACCCCTTATTCTCCTAGCATACATTGCAATCTGGCACTCAAAATTAGTACTGCAAAGCAAAAGTTCACTGCATCATTATACGATTTCACAGTGAAGAAGGATAGTTCAATTAATTCTAGAATGAAGCAAATGTCAATTTTGGAAATAGCTCTTTTTCATGGAAGTTCCTAGGGAAACATTGTGCATCATTTTATCCTGCTCCTCTTTCCAAAAGGAAAAAGTAAACCCACAGCAACCCTGTGCTCCTTTTCATTTGTATATCCCTATTCTTTCTATAATGGAGAAGCTGGCAGCTAAATCAAACAATCAGTTATACATCAGACAAAAAGAACAGGAAAAACACGCTCTAGGGGAGAAACAAAGCCACAATTGGTTACACGCATTCGTGGGGGTTGCCGATGTTTATATCTTTATTTAATTACCCAAAAAATAATCGTATTAACTTAACATTATTGATTCCAGACTTCGTCACACGCTTTCAAGTTCTCTAGAGGGTCACAGTATCTTTCCTCTGCGATTTTTTTTTAGCTCTTCATGCACATTGTGGCACTGGGAATTCAATCTTCAATAGGAAACTTCATTAATCTACACATAATTCAGTCAAGGTATGAAGGAAGAAAGCAGTTAGTTATTTGAAATAGTTACATCAATTGCCACTAGACTACTTAATAACCAACTAAAATATTACTATAAGACGTTAAAACACCACGGTATACATTATAAAAACGACTGAAAGGAGGAAAACAAAAAAGAGTTGCTTTTGTTCACATAATACAGGTTCACTAGAAAGTCACACAGGAATTATGGAGGACAGGAACTATCTGAAGTAAGAACCTTTGAGAGAGAAAAACGAAAAGGGTTAAGAAAATATTTCATCAATCAAACAGATTATGCTCCAATAAACCCATGAAACATAGATACACTGCATTAACGAAAGAAGAAAGATTTCACATACAAGTACGACGTTCTCACCAATCAATATCGATTAACAAAATTTCCACCGCCACACCTTTATTCAACCCACAAACAGTTAAGAGGAGAAAACACGAAAAAGATTCAAACTTTCCAAAACCCGGATGAATAAAAATTAGTAAAAGAAACCGAACCTTACTAAACCAGAAAAAATCAAGCATTACTCTGGGTCATAGGGTAGGAATAAATAATGGTGGCAAAGCTCGAATATTGAAGAACATAGGAGAGATAGAGCGATAAAAGAGGGAAGGCAAATAAAGAATATCGTTGAGTAAGCGACTCAGAAACAGAGAAAGATCTGGGCCGCTTGCTTTTCTAGGTGAGCAAGTGTTAAAATAAGAGATAGGTATTGATGTCGAGGGAAGCAAGCAGTGCAAGGTTTGTGTTACACCATCTATGCGTTAGAAGATGCAAGTTTCGTGTCTTTGACTAGAGGTCTTCGAGCTAGGAAGTATTTTGCCAAATTAAACATGTTTCAATCCCCAAGCCAAAACCTCTCCAACAATTAGGGTTATCTGGTACAATTCTGTACATGTTTCAATGCTCAAATTTATCAGACTCATATAAACTGAGTTAAACCTATGTAATTTAAATTCAATACCTTATATTTAAGTTTAATTTTAAAGACCATATTTAAATTATATAAAATATATAAAGTATTTATTTATAAGAAAATTATTAATAATTATTTTATGGTTATTTTATTAAAATTATGTATTTTTATGTTTATTTGGTCAATTTAGATTTCTAAAAGGCATGCCTTGAGAATTAATGGCCTAAATACAAAAGAAAAACTTATGTCTCGACTAGCATATCTAAAATTTAGGTTACAGTCAATCTTTGTTTATCTTTAATCTCTTATAGAAATTTGTTCTATAAGCCACTTGACTGGCATATAGGGTAGAAACTCATGATATGGTTCCTTTTAGGCTTATCGATAAAATATTCCACGAGTCTAAGAGTCATAGTAGGAAGGGCTTTTCTCGATTAATGTGGTCTAACAATGTCATGTAACTTTGATTTCTGACATCCTCGTATGCCCTCTGACCAAAGGTAGCTTGAATGGTGTCAAAATCATGAGTGTTTTTTACTGTAACTACATTATTCTTAATGAAAGTAAGTAAGGGGATCTTTCTATGTATCACGAGTGACCCTTTACCTACTGATCATATTCATCTTTCTTCAATCCTTTCAATAGCAAATCTTCCTTCCAATGTTAAACGTGCTCTTTTCACAGGCATTCTTTCCACACAACTACTTCTCCTATTCATAGGGCACTAAGACATGGATACGTTAAATTCATCTACATCAAGCCCAATGAAGACTAACCTGGGTCCTTTGGCACATTTGGCCTTATTTTAATGCTTCAACCAGTGTTACCACACAAAAAAGACAAAGATAGACCTCCAATTCATAATGTTAAATCTGATGGATAACATCTGTAAATCAGCCATCTTCGAGGACAATTCATATAGGATATGGATTCATCTATGTGGGAACCAAATTGTGAAATATGTCTACTAAACTATGATGACACAGGCAGTGAAGATGAAGCCTATGTTCGAAAAAGGAGGGCAAAACTTCGACACAAAGGCAATAACCTAGAGAAATCCACCGTTGTCAACCTTCCCAAAAGCTTCATCCTAAGCATGACGACTATGACCCAGATTCAAGAGCTTAGGTTGGGCTTAAAAACCCATGACCCAGACCCTAAGACTCTTTATGAGCTACTCAAAGTTGTTGGAAAGGAACATTTGTTCCTTAAAGAACCAATTCCCAATAGACCACCACCTTTTATTTCTCCCATTCTTGTTATTGCTCCAGCACTAATTCCTTGAATGATGATGAGACCATATAAGGATGAATTTCCTCCCCTGGAGAGGTGTATAGATGATACTAATAGGGCTATCTCCAACCCTTATATTCATTCTATTGGAATCACCTCTCATGGTATCCTTGTATAATGAAGTACTCAACTAGAACATTGATAATGTTGCGCCCCAAAACAAAGTTCTTCGTCGCATAGATATCAAGCTTGATGGACTTAACCAATAGACTTAGGCTATTCAAAAAAGGGTAGAAACACTATTATCAAATCCAAAACCTGTACACATCTTTGAAAGATCATATGGTTAAATTTGATGCTAATCTCAGAAGATATATTGAAACACAATATTTTGGACCTGATTTCAAAAACAAAGAAAAAGAGCTTTGAAGGGTGAAAGAAGTACTTCAAATAATGGAAGCAGAAGCACAAATAAAACAGTCTAAGACTATTTTATGGAGCTTATCTTACAAATTTTCTAATTATCGAACCTACTTACTCATCCCCATCTTATCCTGACATTGTTGATTATGAAAAAGTGTTTAAAATGAACTATCCTTTAATTAGGCAACATATTCATCCTACTACCAAATACAAACCTATAAAGACCAAAACTAAAAGGGATCGTGATCCCTCACATTCATATACCAAACTTGTTAATCCACAGACAAAACCTTTGCACATTAAAACTCCACCTTTATCACCACCTAAAACTTAACTTACTCAATTTAATGGAAAAGATAAAGCTCCTCGATAAGAGTTTGTTGCAACTCTTGCACCAGTATCTATTTAAGAAGACTCTAAAGACCAAACATTTAAAAATTCTGAAATTTTTGGAAAATCCTCAAAAGACTTAAAGCAATTTGCAAATTTATCTAAATTAGGTCAAATCATGATGACTATATCTGAGACATCTCAACTAATTGAAGTCAAACTAGATATCAATGAAGCTGAATCTACAGGGCCTAAACCATCAGACCCTCCCTACCACCAGTACAAGTACCATCAACTAGACCTAGTTCAGGACCCTAATTTACTTTTGATGACCTTCCACCCAAAAAATTGAGAGATCTTCTCTATGAATTTAGAGTTTGGATCAATTTACAAATGACTCGACCTAATAATCCCTTATAGGATATCTTATCTAAATTTAACTCAAGTTTTACTGGTACTTTAAGAAAATGGCAGCAAAGTCTAGATGACTATCGCAAGCTCCAGTATATTCAGGTAACATCTACAGGAATTCTTCTTAAAGTGATCCACAAAAAATTCTTTGGAGATTTTCAGCTCATTGACAAACAAATCAGGCAAGAGTATTTTGAAATGAAGTGTTGTTCTTTAGACAAAAGAGATCTACAAAAACATTTGTAACATATGACGAAAAGATATTATCTACTTAACGGTTTTAATGATGTCAATCTTCGTTATAAATTCATCTAATCTCTTTTAGAAGAATTACAACTTGAACCAATGTTGTGAATATCGTATCGAAGATCTAGATTGGGTTTTGATACAGTACTATACCGGTACTGACCAATACTAAGTACTGTTTCGAGTAATTTTTAAATTTATGAAATAGTCCTGAATTTTTTTAGAAATTGCAAAATAGTTCATTGTCATATTGTACTGTTGTACTGTATACTTTATAAGTTTACATCAAATCTGTTTCCAAAAATCATAATAATAAATAATAACATAATTAATATGAAATAATAATAATTTTAATATAGTTCATATATAAATAATAACCACAATTAATATAAAAAAGATAATTATCATCATACAAATATAAAATTAAGAACAATACAAAGTATTCAAAATATTACAAATTCATCATATAATTAATAATAATTACATCAAAATGTCCAATAAAAAGAATAATAAATATCCTTAACTCTCAAACTATTACAATTTACGACAAGATTTTGTGATGAGGAACCAATCAACTAGAAGTGAAACCTGTAGCAAAAACATTTACAATTACATTACATTTATATAATTTAATGTATACATCAAATATAAGTAAAATTTAAATAAGAGGAAAACAAAAACCTGGAGCTTCATTCAATTATCTATAGGAGGATACCTGCTATAACTATACTGACTCCAATTATCATTTGGTACAAAATCCTCATCATTGAGAGGACTCTCATCATCATCATCATTCAAATTCAATGCATCAAATGACATGTCAATGCTTTCCCAACCAAGATTATCTTCTAAGTCATTCACACCTACCAAATATGATTGCTCAGAAACCTAATCCTCCAAAAGATCAATATTATTAATAGAAATTGGATCTGTTAAACTACTTGTGCTATTAAGACTCATAGTAAACAATAAAATTTAATTATTAGAAAAATATAAGAAATTATATCGAAATTAATAATGATAATAACATACATTTCCCAAAGTTTTAAATTGCAACGAACGAATACCAAGTCATTCAATCTCTTGTGCTCTAATCTATTCCTTTTCTTGGAATAGGTGAATTTAAACATGCTCCAGTTTCCTTCACAGCGTGTTACACTCACACATTGACTTAAAATTCAAAATTGCAAACCATTGCAATTTTGAAACACCACTTCCCAATTGATCCCACCAAGAAACTGTAAGTTGTAAGATAACAAAAATAGTGTTACAAATAAAATGAAGTGATAATTAATTATCAACAAATAAGAAAAAATAAACAACTAATACTTGGAAAAAGTTTTGCTTTTTGTCTAATAGCAATCGATAATTTGAAATCCCTAGAAAACAGCTTATAAAGCTCTATTTGTGAGCTTAAAAGATCTTACAGCATTTCATAGCCAACAACTCTTGCAATAGTGAATAACATGTTAGTAGTGTGCCCTAGGCCAATGGATATTTGTGATTCATGTATTAACATTATGACTTGTTAATAATATATTAT
>JAOQMS010055890.1:0-27410 GCA_027563885.1 Erythroxylum longipes | reverse complement strand
GACAAGTGTATAAATTTAATCAAGGACTTATCATATTAGGATAAAAGCAAAAACATAATATGACAATATAATCATTTTCCATGTTATTAAATGAAATTAATAATTACAATGCATATGTGTTCAATCTATTACATAACGATTGGGTCATGGGCATAATTCCAACAATTATATGAATTATTATAGTCATGCTTCAATTAGGTTAAATTTTGTAATGGATAAGTTATATAAAAATTTACAAACTAGAGTTTACATATTAAATACTTTTTATAAACCTAGTTCCATAGAAGGAGAAGAAATTTATAAGCTTCAATGTGGGATTCAATTAAATAGTAAAATTAGTTGTTCTTATCTCTCGATGATGTAGATATACCTAATTAGGTAAAACTCGTTAAAAATCTTTTTATCTTCTTACTTTTTTCTTTCATACTAGTCTATTCTTACTTCATATTATATCTCAATAAGTGATATAAAAGCATTATTAAGGCAATAATGCTTCAATGGCAAGGTTTGAAGTCAAAAAGTTTGATAAAATAAGAAAATCTAAACTATGACAACAAAGAGTAAAGGATTTGTTAATGCAGTAAGTTATGTTAAAAAGGTTGCAAAAGAATAAGCTAAAATATATGGATTCATTTAGTTGGACCAGTTACATATGTGATTAGTTGGAACTATGTGACTATGTCTAATGGACAAGATCATGTACTATGTCATGGATATACATCCTTTATGTAGATGCAGAAGAAGCTATAAAGTTGATATATGTCAAATTCTCTCACAAACAAGTTATATCTAAACTAGAGATTACAAAAGCTTACAAATGTAGGAGGGAATATATCTAAAATAGGATATCAATGTGTTCGGCTAAATATAAGCTTAAGGTGACTATTATGAATGAGGATAAAGAAATCATTTTGCTTTGTTCTCTAGGTATTTCTTATGAACATTTATTTACCACTCTCATATTGGTAAGGAAAAAGTTAGGATAATAGACATAATATTGCAGTATTAGTTCACAACTAATAGAGACTAAATAACAGTGAAAGCTCTCATGGTGAGAGGTTATATATGAAAAGATCATAGGATGAAGCAGGAAAAGGATGGTTCATCTAAAAGGAGTTATATATCTAAACTTAAAGGTAAAATGACAACCTAATAATACAAGTACGAGTTGTCAGGAGGGACTGTTCAAATAAGGAGTAGGGTGATGAAAGAACCTGATTTCTTTAAATACCTCACATGAAAATGATTTTGAATATAAAATCAATAAAGATAATATTAAGGTGGTGAAAGGTAAGATAATTGTGATGAAACGGCCAAAACTAAGAGAAAAATATATAAGTCAATAGGGAGTATATAGATGGAGAATTTGTAGTAATGGAGTTAATAGAAGATAGTACTATATTATGAAACATGCAAATGGGTCATCTCAATGAGCAAGGAATGACATATCTTTATAAGGGGAGCTTATTAAAGGGTGAAAAACACTAAAAGTTAGACGTTGCAAGTTTCATATGCTTAGTAACAAATCTAGGGTAACCTTTAAGGATGTAGTGTTTAAGGAGTAGTATATATTGAGACAAACATATAGAGAGGACATGTTAGAGTTAATAAAGAGCAGTATTGGTTCAAATGTGGTATAAGTGGAACTAGAATAACTTCAAACATATGCAAAAGGTGTTTAAAAATTTTTTTAGGAAATGAAAGAATAATGTTAAGAGAAGAACATTAGTATAGTATTCACAGATATAGTGAAACACACTATTAGATCGCCAATTAGATGTAATTAAGAAGAGTTTGTCTTGTATGCATTTAACATCAGTAATGATGATCTAAATACCTTTCATGAGAATATAAATAGTCAAGAGAAGGATAGAGAGATGGGTATTATGGTGAAATATGTAAGGTTTCATAAGCTGAGGAGACATATTATATCTAGTAGATCTTGTTGGAAAAGGTTTATATTTCAGAGAAGTTAACTGAAAAAACTTGATATTATGGAGAAGTTCAAAATTTTCTTAAACTTGATTAATCTCTAAAGGTGTTAGTCCTAGCTAAAACCTAACTTATGTAGATTATTTTTGCCAAAATGGAGATTATTTTGTATAACTCATATATATAAGAATGTACTTAAAAGTGTTTCTTAAAGTGTGTTAATTGAATCACTAAGGCAGAGATTGTTATCTATAGCTCATATATATGAATGTGGAAGCTTGGAGTGTTTTGAAAATAAAACATGAGTCTCTTAGAAGTCTTTAGGTGAACACGACTATATATCAGGGTGTGTTCTTCTCTAAAATACAAAATGAAGATACAAGTAAGGAAACTACTTAAAGCATAAGCATGTTGACGTGATTGAGGATTTTGTAAAAGGGGATATAAACATGTTAAAGCCCGTATACATATACAAACAAAGGAAGTGAATTATACAACCTGTGATTGTACTAGACCTCATATCCATATATGAAGGATAGGTTGTCTAATCATGAAATACATTTTTAGTAAATTGTAAACTCTAAAAGGATTCCAGGATATATTAAAGTCATCTTTGAATTAGATTGAATATGATAGTTACCAATTTGTATAGAATTGTAATAGCTAAACTTTACATATCGATATCCTTATTATAAACCTACTTCTATAAAAAGAAAAAATTTACAATTTTCACTATGATATTCAATTGAATAGTGAAATCAATTATTCTTAAATCTTGAGGACACAATTATATCTTATTGACTAAAATACGTTAAAAATATTCTTCTGTTCTTATTGTTTTTAATACAACTTTATTCTTCTTATACTTGATTTCTCAACAATCTTTAATTATTCTATCTTAATTAGCATAAATAATACGTTTTTATGAATGAACTTTTAGAAGTGTGATTTTCATCATTTTTTATGCTTGAAACTTGATAATTATTTCAATAATATTAACAAGTGAATGGTTGGTAGTTAGACCTTAAGGAAGTAACTCTGAGTAAAAGCAAAGCTTTGTTTGGAGAAAGAGCTTCTTCAAACAATACAAATGGGTTCAGAGAGAAAAATATTTTGGTTATCTATTTTATTCTAATTTTTATTTTTATTTCTTTTTTAATAATTATATTTAGATTGATTTATATTTATAATTCCCAAGTAATTTTTTACCATAAGAGGAATACAAGTTATATGTTCAATTTTCAATTTTAATGTATGTAAAGTTTTTTATTATTATTAAATTACTAGTGTTATTCTTTATGTTCAAATTCTCCATTTCTTTAATACACTCTTTACTATATTATTATTGTTGTTTCAAGTTTATTAACTTATGGACTGTGGAAGAAATACAACCTTTATCTATTATTGTTATTGCTCTTAGTCACACGTCTCTCCTAACTTCTCCTTCCCTTATTTTCCCACCAAACAACCTAGTTCTCCACTCCTCAACACCCAACAATGATCTTTAAAATGCCACTTTCCTCATGGAACTCAAAAAACCTAAAGCACCCCCCCAATTGAAACTTGAAAAGACTTTTTATAAAACCAATGAACCATCTTCTTTCCTTCTTACCAACACTGACTTCCTTGCATTAACCCACGAAAAACTACAACCCAGAAAGGCAATTGAGAGAACTACATGAAACTTAGTCGTCGGAGACTCAGGGAATCTGGGCAAGATCATATAGTGGAATCTGAAGAGCGAAAGTTGATTTAGGCACCATTGGATGCCCTATAACAAGGTGCTAGAAAACGGTGTTCTTCGCTTGTGGATTTTTTCTTGGAAAAAAGGCTGGCATTCATGCTAGTTCAATGATAGGCCAACGTAGCTTGGAAAAATAGGTCTGGAGAGCATAATGGTGAATGAAGATGAGCTTTTCATCTTCAAGTTCAACACTGAAGATAATGTATAGAAGGTGCTCGACACTAGGCCTTGACATATGATGGGGCACCCAATTCTCATCAAGAAATGGCAGCGAAGAGTCTCTTTGGACAAAAGTAAGCTAGAATCTATCGCTTTGTGGATTAATATAGATAGAGTGCCTCTGGAATATTGGTCATCAGAAGGATTAAGGGGGTGGTTGGTTCGCATGGAGGAATGGTAATAGGAATGAGAATGAATATGGTGAGGAACGGGAATGGATATTATCATTATAATTATAATGGTTGGTTAAGAGAAAGGAATGATTACCATTACCATTAATAGTGGTTGGTTTGTATATATTGTAATTTATTTTATTTTAATTAATTAATTCATCAATTACAATATTTTAATTAATGAATGAATTGTATTTTAATTAATTATATTGTAGTTAATTAATTACAATATTTTAATTAATTAATATTTATATTTTAATTAGTTATATTTTAATTAATTGTAACAAGCACACCCTTACCTACCAATGATATCCATTCCTCTAGATTAGGAGAGGAATGGGGTATTACCTAAAAATGGGTAATCAAAATAATGACCCTATAATCATAGTCCCTTACCAAACTCAATCTTTCATTCCATACCCATTCTCCTTTTCTCATACCCGCTAAACAAGCATACCCTACGTTACATTGTTATCAAAATTGGTAAGCCTATGGGACTTGACGAAAATGCAACTTTAACGAAAAGGATAGGCTTTGCAAGGGTTTATGTAGATGATGATATTAGAAAAAAACTTCCTGACAAACTTAAATTCATGAAACTTATGGAGAATGAAGAATTGGAGGAAGACACAATAGAGATCTCATACAAATGGAGACCTTAGGCCAAATATGAAAAGCAATTTTGGAGGAAAACACCAGAAGCTATGAAGGGTAACTAGGCCGTACAATATGGTACTAACAATGAGTAGGTGGGCACTCAGGCTAAACAAACTTGGTCAAACAATGAACAGTAGAGACTAAGTAAGGCCTTGGAGGACACTTAGACAAATAAAGACCAATGTCTAATAGACCAGAAGGAACAGGACAGGTTTGAGGAGGTTACTAGTCTATTAGCTAAGGGAAAGTAGGAGAATGAGGGGCTAAAATAGGGAATATAATAGAAACGGAAAGAACAATGGTGAGGGAAAAGGATGAAGCATCTGACTCTAAAAAAGATACAGAAACTGCTTCTACTAGAATGAGTCAAAGAACTAGACGAAAAAGGTCTAAGAAGAAGAATAAAGTATGAAGTTAGTAGCATGAAATATTAGAGGCCTAAACAACCTCAATAAACAGCTTGTTGTTAAGGTGTTGATCAAAAGGAATAGGCTAGATTTTGTTGGTTTCTTGAAACCAAAATAAAGAGGAACAACCTGAAGAGAAACATATGGTTTGTAGCTAAGGACTGGAAGGTAGTCACTAATCATAACTGTCACATAAATGGCAGGTTGGTGATCGGCTTCAGCCTCAAAAAGTAGAGATGCTTGGTAAGCTAGAAAGTGAGCAACTCATCCTTCGTGTTTTGCTACTCAAAGAAGTTAATACGGAAATTGCAATCACCACCGTGTATATAACTAATCATATATTTCAAAGGAAAAATGTATGGAGGGAACTCAGGAGCCTTAGCAAAATCATAAAGTCCCATTACACAATACTAAGGGACTTTAATTGTACATTAAAAATGAGTGAAAAAAGGGGGGAAGAAGATGGCAACCTCAAGACTATAGAGAATTACAAGAACTGGTATCAAACTCTAGACTTTTTGACCTGAAATGGCATGGAGTTTAGTACACTTGAAGTAATAAACAATATGGGGACTAATATCTTTTTAAAAAATTAGATAGGTGTATGGTGAATCAATAATGGTTGGTGCAATTGCCTCTGAGTTATGCTAAGTTTGAAGGACCCTAACTCTCGGACCATAGTCCATTAGTATTGGACCTATAACCTAGTGAGTCAAGGACGTGTGCAGTGTTTAGGATTTTCAATCACTTAATAGATCACTCCAATTTTAGGGTGGTACTTAAACAAAGAATAGAGATGGTAATTACAAGTACAAGGAACTACAAGTTAAATGTGAAGTTAAAAGAATTGAAAATTGATCTGAAAAACTGAGTAGGGATATGCAGAAGCTAGAATAGAGGGAGCTAGATAAAACTCTGGGTGAACTGAAAATCTACCAAAATAGTTTATTATTAAGCCCTGAGGACAGGACACTTAAGGGGGAAGGAGAATGAGTTATTAAAAATATACAATCAACTACTGTTAAGCACCAACACACTATTAAGACAAAAATCTAGAATAATATGGCTGAAAGTGGGTGAGCAGTACATTAAATTCAACAAGAGTGTTATTTCAGCTCAAAGGAAAAAAATGAAATAAAGTTCTTTAAAGATGAAGCAAGGTAGAAGCATGATAGTCAGGGAGAGATAAAAAAGATTAGCCTTTAAATACTTATACAAACAATATGGGACAACATCTAGTGTCAAAAAAATACTAGAAAAGGTAATAGAAAAAATTATCAAGATCTTAGCCCAAGATAAAGAAGAGTTACTAAGGATAGTTACGAGAGAGGAGATAAAGGAAGTTATTGTTTCTCTAAACCCTGATAAATCTCCAAGGCTTGATGACTATAATGGTAAGTTCTTTCAAAAAAAATTGGGATATTATGGGTGTAAAGGTAATTGGTGTAGTCCAAGAATTCTTCCAACATAGATCCATACTCAAATAATGGAACGAAATATTTTTGTACCTTTTCCCTAAACATAATAATGCAAAAAATCTGGAGCACTTCAATCTAATTATATGTTGTAACATCCTATACAAAACTATCACTAAGATTGTAGCCAATTGTATTAGGAGAAGTTTGGCGAACATAATTAGTCTTGAACAAAATTGTTTCTTTAATGGAAGATCAGTGGCTAGAAAAATTTTATTATACTAGGAACTATTCGAAGGATACCAATCAAAAAGAAAAATGAATAATTGCACTATTAAATTAGACCTGGCTAAGGAATTTGATTCAATTAATTGGAGCGTCCTCTTTAGAATCCTCAAATTTGTAGGATACTCGGAGGAATTTAGAGGAAGGATAACAGATTGTGTTACAGTAACTAAATTAGTTATTCTCATTAATAGGGAACCAATGGAGGCTTTATCCACTCTTCTTACTAGGAATGCAAGGATTCACCCTGAGATCCAGTTTCACCATAAATACAGGGGCCTATAACTTACCCACCTAACTTTTGTTGACGATCTATTGTTTTTTTTAGGGCTTAAAGGCTTTCTATAAACTTACTTTTGAATAAAATCAAGCATTTCTAGGAGGTCTCAGGATTAAAAAGCAATCCTATGAAAACTTGCTTCTACTTATCAAGTAATTCCATCAGTGAAGTTACAACTAAGGCCATAAAGATGGGAATTAAGCAAGGGAACTTGCCATTTAAATACCTAGGCGTACCAATATATAAAAGGAAGCTCACAACAGTAGAAGTTCATAAAGATTGATTAGCAAAGTAAGTATAGAAACAAGTTTGTGATGGTTGTGTAGCAAACGAGAAGACTAATAGGTAAAGTAGATTAATAACACCTTTATAAAAAATAGTAGCATATGGTTACTAAAGTAAAAGCAAGGTACGTCAAGTACACTGAAGGAAATTCTAGAAACAAGAAGTTGGATGCAAAATATAGTTGTCCATAAGATTGGAAATGGTAAAAACACCCTATTCTGGTATGCCAATTGGCACTACCGAGGACCCCTCTTTAAGGTGCAAGAAATTCATCACTTAAGGTGGACGGTAAATGCAAAAACTAAGGTTAGTAGATTCATAAGAGAAAACCAATGGTTTTGGCCATTCCATAACAACAGATACTCTATTTTCATCTTCAATAAAATGCCAAACTACTAGTAGAATGATGAGGGTCAAATCCACTAGGCAGCTGACAGTTCTGACCATTTTGGCACAAAGAAATGCAAAACACTACTATAGGAAGATCTAAACATAAGAGTTAAATGGGACACATTAATTTGGGATATCAATGTTAAACCCACTCACTTCTTCATTCTCTGGCTGTGTTTGAATGAGGGACTACTCACTAAAGATAGATTGAAGTTTCAAATTAATAATCTCAACTGTGAACTTTCTAATGTCGAGATGGAGAATATGGATCATTTAATGATTGAATGTAACTACACTAAAGAGATATAGAGTAGAATCTAATCTAAATTAAGCATAAACTCTCAAGTACACACTTAGAAGGACACTGTCAATTAGTTGTGCAATCTCAAAACATTAAATAAGGTGGATTACAAGGCCTTAAAGATAACCTAGGCCACAGTGGTATACTATGTTTGGAAGGAGTGGAATAACATAATTTTCAAATAAACGAGCAGATGCTTGGAGACATTATATCAAGAAATCATCCACCAACATAAGATGGGCTTGATAGCTAGAGAAGTACATACCAACTTATCAATATGTCTGAGAGAGAAATGGAATTTTATTTAAACTACCTTGTTTTCCAAACCTCTAGGATCTCTACTTATTAATATAGAAACTATTATTGTACTTCCTTAGTTTTTAAGCATCAGAGGCTTTTATATAAACTTTACTTATGATTGAAAATTATTATCTTTCGAAGAAAAACTTATGGACTGCGGTACCAAATTGAAATGAGGAAGAAAATAAAAGAATTTTTACCAGTTACATGGACTTGAATGCACTATTTAGCTAAACAAGACCTACATGGAGGCTTAGTATAAAGGCATGTATTAGAGAAGTGCTCTAAAGGTAATCACCTTTAACACTTATTGTATAAATCATTTTATAATTAATAAAGGCATTTTTCATTATTTTGATGTTCATACATTTATGTATTTAATGTTGATCTTAAATTGATTTAATGAATTCCTTGATACAAAACATAGCATGGTGGAAATAATGATGAGATCATGATAATGAGATTCCTATCATATGTAATTATGTTAGTATCTAAACTTTCCCTAGTCATAGGATTAATGAGATTGGATATCATTAATTCGAATAAACTAACGCATGCTATACTCCTTGATTAGAACAAGCAATAGATCACATAAGTTGTAGGCATGAGTTGTTTAAAGTTAACATATGGATGCTTAATAAGGGTAGTAAGTACATTAGATTGACCTACTATGAGACAATCATATGGATACTCTATTCTAGTGTCAATGATAGTCTCATCATAGTAATGGTGCAAGTATCCTTTGACTTGAGGTGCTCAAGGATATCTCAGATACTGATCCTGTGCTTTAACTCCATTCATTAGTGCCTTTTAGGGGTTACTCATAGGGTGGTGATTAGGTACAGCTTGAGGTATTCGGAGGTAATTGAGTAGCTAATAAAGGACCCACCACTCTTAGAAGGAAATGATACCCACAGCCTCTTATGGGGTCATTACTTGGGAGTCTCTAGCCAGAGCAGATATGTATCATGAGGAGAGTCTTCAATGATACATAGAGTAATGAGATCCTCAGGACAAGATCTAATATCACTTGGAATAGATGTGACATAGTCAGTCTAGTAGGGGTTGACACTTTGACTATATTCTGAACTAAGTGGAGTATAGATGGTGAAAGGATAAATTGTATAGCAACATTGCGTACAGAAGGTTTTGTAGTCAAACAACTAACTTTCTTGTCAATTAAGGGTCATGATGTGTTGCTAGATACCTCTCTTCACTTAATTGAATAAGCGTTAATTCAAATGGACAACATATAGGGAACTTAATGGGTCACACATATAGGAGGTCTGAAGGATGAGTAAAATGGTCTTAAATGGTAATTCAAGATATGAGAGAGTGTTTTGGTATTAGATCCTTTTGTGATCGTAGTAGAAAATGTTACATGGAATATATTTGAAACAAGTGTTGTTGGCTTCCATTAATGCATGCTATTCATGGTCATTAACTTCCCATAACTTCCATTAATGCATGCTATGCATGGTTATTAACTTCCCATAACTTCCATTAATGCATGCTATTCATAACCATTAGCTCCCATAACTTTCAATTACTGATGGGATTTATCGAAGGCCAAATAGTGCAAAACATTGAGATGATTTTTGTGCATATTATGTAAGACACAATAATAAAGAAAAATAAAAGGTTCTTTTTCTTATACACACACTTTTTCTCTCTAACTGTCTCAGGATTTGTTATCTTTGCTAACACAAAGAAAGAATTCTAGCCATCTCCTAATGACGTTTCATCCTTCTATCTTCATGTGGACTTTCATTAAAGACGGTCTGCATTGATCATTGTGGTTTACGACAACCCAACATAGAGAAGATTAAAGAACGAAGGAGATTGTAAGAAAGGTATGTAAACATCTTACATCTTATGTTTTTGTTTTTTTTATATCTATATGTATGAGTAGATCTGGTTTTTGAGGTTTTGTTTTATTTTTGCTGCATATATTTGATATATATTATATATGAGATGCATGATCGGAACCTAAAAACATAGGCCTAGGTTGATTCAACCAGGCTTCGAGCCTGAATCGAACCTTTTTTTTAATTTTGGACTTTAAATTGGGGCTTAAGCTCGGCAACCCAAACATGATCCCATCCAAAGTCTGATAACTTGTCATAGTGTAAAATGTTACATTAATATAAAACAACGTTGTTTTACACTATGAAGCAACCACTTGTATGGTATAAAATGGTAATGTTTTACACCTAATGTAAAATGATGTCGTTGTACATAGTGGAGGATTGCTTTTATTATTATATAAAATAACTTGGTTTTACACCTAGTGTAAAAGTGTAAGATGACGTATAGGTTATAAGCATCTTAATCTTCATTATTTTATTCCTCTTTTGCATTCCTTTTCTAATGCAATTTTCTGTGTTCCTTTTCAAGCGTTCTTCTACTATTGGCTACTACTGCATTCTTCTACTATGTGGACTTTTTAGGAAAAGGAAAATCCTAGGTTTTACCTTAAATGGATAAGACTATATAAAAAAAGAGAGGAGGACCTAAAGGAAGCTACATAATCATCCACTTTTGGAAAACTTCAACAAGAGAGCAGGAAGGAGCTGACAAGGAAAGAGCAGAGAAGTTTTTGTTATTTTCTTTATACTTAGCTAGTTTATTTCATTTTCAATGCTTTATTTTCATATGCCTTAATTTATTCATTCCATTAGTTTAGAGCTTTCTTAGTGTTAATCACATGTTTACATGTGCTAGAATACTTAGAATGAATGATTGACGGATTTTATAGTTGAAACTCATAAATTTTGGATGGAACCTTCATGAAATATCAATGGATATTTATTCCTGTAATTTTCTAGATTTAATCTTGGCTGCTTGAGTTTATTTATATGTCTTTGCAGATCTAAATTTAATGGGTATTTAAATGTTTAATAGTTTATGTTAAGGGTTTTCACTTATTTTTGATTTTCTTAATTAATTTATGCTTAATGGTTAGGATTTACGCATGTTCTTAGATTCATGATCAATTAATTTAGGTTTTTATGCAAGTCGTGTGTGCTAGAATTTTCATTTTGATGCAATTAGTTTAGAGTTTGTAATTCGGGTTATGATTAGTCACTTGTTAGCATAAAGAGTTTTGATTTCTAGTAAGTTAGTGTTGAATTTCAATTTTTATCACTTCGTTTATAATTTCCAACCTTGGTTTTATTTAACTGAGTATGGGTTTTGTTTATTTAATGTCAATTATGCTTAATATGAACAAGTATGGCTAGACTACTTAGGGGTTTGGAGATATTATAAGGGTGAAGGGATGGAAATTGTGAGAATGAAGTTGAACTTGTCTTAAATTGGTACTTGTAGGTCTAGGTTGGTTTGGGATTTAGGATAAATGCATGAATTAGGAATTACTTGTAGGCTTCATCGCCCTTTAGGTAATTTTCTAATTTGAAGGCTAAGATTAAGCGTGTGATATGTAATAGTCCATAGTGATTCTTAGAAGTAGCAATAGGCTAGTTGAATTTGTTAGGATACTTAATCAACTAATCTAGGATCCTATACCTTTAGGTTACACCTTCTGAGCTTATGAGTAGGTGGCCTAAGTTAGTTGTTTCTTAATACCTAATGCATCTTCACTATGAAACTTAAAGAGCCTATTCTAGGTTATAAGTGAGATAGGGGCATTCTAGAGCTAATTAGTTTTGCTATTTTAGAGAAATTAAGGGTTCGAGAGCTTAATCGAGTTCATAGGCTAACACCATGATGAGAGTGCCTTCTATTTAGATTCAAGGATCAATGGACTTCCCAAAATCCCGAAGATATCTCCAACTTGTTTCTTTTCCATTGTTATTAGTGTTTTCTAAATTTGCTTTATGTTTGTTTTTTTGGATTACATTCATTACATCTTAGTTGTTTCATTCCCATCATTTCAGGGTGTTTTGTTTTCTTATCTTTGCGACATTTGAAATAGCATTTTCATTCCAACTCTCTGTGGTTCGAACCTAGCTCACCATCTATTGCATTGTTTGGTAGCTAGGAATTTGTTATTTGGTAGTTAATGACAAGATATCTGATAACTAAATGAAAGGTTTTACAGTAGTGATGGAACATTATTTTGATGACGATTGGACTCTACTCAATAGACTACCAAGGTAAATTATATTCTTTAATATTCTTATCATTTTTTATTATGTTATGATTGATATTTTTTCATATTTGTAAATGATAGGATTATTTATATGTCAACACCATATATAAGAGAAAGGTTCACAACCATATTGGTCGAGTGTTTAACGGATTATAATATCAACACTAAGCTAGCTACCATAACACTCGATAATTATAGCACGAATGATGTGATGACTGATAAGGTGAATAAGTTACAGGTTGGGAGCTTATTAGTTAGTGGGAGGTTATTCTATATGTTTATTTTGTGCATATTCTGAATTCAATTGTGAATGATGGGTTAGAGGTAATAAAGAAAACACTAGAGTCGATCCAAGATAGTGTAGTATATTAGAGTCCAACCCTCAAAAGTGTTAAAAATTTTAACAAAACTACACGACTATTACGTATTCCATGGACGAAGAAGTTAGTATTGAATTGTCCTACTAGATAGAATTCAACCTTTAAGATGTTGGAGTTCGCAATCCAATGTATTAAGGTGTTTACTAGGATAAGATAAAGAGATTCTTCGTATATTTGCCTGACTAATGAAGAGCAATGGGAGTTGAATAAAGAACATTACGCAAAGTTGGAAATATTTTATACTATTAATCATTTGTTATCAAAAACAAAATATCCAACTTCGCACAATTTTTTTAGCAATATATGCAAGATTAAGAAAACTTTATCTTATTGGATATTTGATTCTAATGAGTTAATATGGGTTATGGCAAAGTAAATGACAAAGAAGCTCGATTGATACTGGTATATGTTCGTACATATTGTGGCATTCATTTCTTGGACCAAAGATACAAGATTGAGTGTTTCAATTTTTAATATGAAATATTGTTTGATGCCATTAAATAATTCTCATATGGTCTGTTTAATTATTATTAACTAAGATTGGACAAAAATCAGGATTATAGTAGCTCAACTCCAACTTCATGTTTAAGTTCAGGTTTAACTTCAACTTCTTCTAAGACTAATGTGAAACCCTCATTTATAAAATTCTTAGGAAGAAAAAAACGGTAGGACTTCTTACAGAATAATGGAGTTAGACAAATATCTGACAGCAGATAGTGCGATCAAAGTTTAATGTGTGGAGTTCAATACATTGTTATGGTAAAAGAACCACGAAAATAATTTTTCGATCATACAAGTAATTTCATGAGACCTCTTAGCAATTCTGTCATTAGCTATTGCTTCAGAGTATACTTCTAGTACCAGTAGTCAAGTTATTAGTCCTTATTATGCTTGACTTCATCCTAGTACTGTGAAAACCCTTATGTGTGCTTGAAGTTAGTTAGATGATGAAGATATTAAAGGTAAACTCTATTCTTTATGGTATATCAAATTTTTTCTATGTTTTATGATATTATCTTATCTTATGCCATCTTTTTAATTTTTATATTAATACAAGTACTGACACAAAGAAGGCTGGTCAGTCAACTAAAAAATATTTTAAAAAATATTCGATGATGAAAGTATATTTAATTGTTCATTATTATGTGTTTAATATTTATTTGATGCAATTATTACATTATTAGGTATAATTTACATAAAAATATTTTTACATGTAAATAAAGTAGTACAAACTATTAACGATCCAAATCATGACTATTAGCTATCTCCTTTTCTCTACTATAGGTTAGTTATCTTTAATCTTTATTTTTGGAATTACTTATTTTCATTTGGTTATTATGGTTTTTCATAATTGAAGATATAATTAATTACTTCTGTGTTTTTATGCAAGTTCTAAACTGTTATCTCAACTTGTTTGCTCAACTTTAACATATGCACTCTAGTCTCCACTCTCCAACTATAATTGATATTTCATTTTGTTTATATTAATTTCTACCATACTGTTATAATCTTATATGTTCTTCACCATTAATATGTTTGCTCAATTTTAATACATAAAATGTAAAAAGGAATGTATCATTAAAAAATTTAAATAATATTAACACAACAATATTCTTTTATTTTGAAAATAAAATGATTTTTATAGTATTATTGTTTTATTTGTTAATAAAATGAATGTTGCATTTCTCATATATAATCTTTTGGTTCACTTTCTTCAAAAATTAATTTATTTTGAATGTATTCGTTTCAAAAATAAATTTATTTTGAACAAAATTTCATGTACATTTAGTATGTATATTTTTTAAGAAACTCATTTTCATTGAGCAATTGTGTTAATTAAATGAACGTTATATTTCTTATATATAATCTTTTAGTTCACTTTTTTAAAAAATAAATTTAGGTTGAATTTATTCATTTCAAAATTTTATGTACATTTAATATAAATATTCTTTAAAAAATCATTTTGTTAAGTAATTGTGTTAATTAAATGGATGTTACCTTCTCATGTACAATGTTTTTATTCACTTTATTTTATAATAAATTTGATTTTAATTCATTTCAAAATTTTATAAATATATATTTAAAATAATAAACAATAAAAAATATTTTTAAAGAAAAAAAACGAGATAGTACCCAATTGGGTCTCAGGTTCAACCTGAACTCGGATTTTACTCTTCAAGTTGACCTCAGACCGACGTACTGCTAAACCTAAGAACATGAACATTTATACTGATCGACCTAACGTTACCCTTTTGGTATGGGCTGAGTAGTAAATAAGAAGCTAAATTTCCATCCTAACAACCTAGTGCGTGTCTCTTTACCAAATACTTTCTACAGAGACCCTTTTTCTAATTATTAATTTAAGCCTCCTAGGGTTTGTGGTGATATATTCTTATAGGTATGTTTAAAGATGAATGACATTGACTCGTTCTAACTTTACTCTTTCAAGGAAGAAGACCAAAGATATCATGATCTTTATATAATGAAGTTATCATCAATAGAGCTTTTCACAAGTTTGACAGTTATCAAGATAGTAAAAGAAGAAAGAAGATATTTTCTTGAATATGACTACTTGTATTTTTGGAAGTTTACTACCTGTATTTCTAGAAGCTTAACTGCTTCTATTTATACTATACAGCTTATGACTTGGTTTACAAGTTGATCACGTTTCTTCTAACTAATTCTGTAACTAACTTAAAAATGCTAGTCATAAATTATAAGTCGTCATTACTAATTTTTACTGTTACTATTCTTGCTATTGTTCCCACTGTTGCTACGGCTACTCCTTTTATAGAGCTATCTTATTATTGAGCCTTTCTTTAATAGTATCTCACCATCTTGTAGAGTAGTCATGGTTTACAATATGCTTTTAAAAAGCCATTCCCCATCATTCCACCTGAATACCATATTGCTAATATTAAGTTTTGGATTAGAAGCGAAAACCTATTTGGAGCTATCTCCTGTATGATTGGATAACTTCGGAATTCATATGAAATTAGACAATGACTAAAAGTACTTGAAAACTACAGCTTCTATCACACTTGTGGCATGCAAAAAACTTGGAATGTAGTCTATAACTGAGCAAGAAAAGGGAATTTGGACTTGATTGTCACGAATGATTATAGGAAAGGATTGAATACATAGCTTGCAAAACTGTGAGGAGTAGTAAGAAGACGACAGCTAAAAACGATATTAATGCCCACGAATCATTTAAGTAGTCATGTCTTAGTTTTACCTTCCATGTAATACGTAGAATAGACCTTATTACGTATCTAGGATCGGACGTGAAAGGAGAAAAATGAAGGAATACAGAATACCTACTTTCAGTTCCTTATCTAATTTCAAAACTGGTTTCGCCCACCAAATGAGCTCCAATCTCCCGGAACCTTTACAGAAAGTGTTCACCTATATAGGCCTTTTTATAATTTTCTTAAAACACGAGCTCTCTTAACGGGTCAAAGATTCCTTATGCTTCCGATTAATAAACGCAACTGCAGGAGACCATAACCTATTTATATAGTTTCCATATCGGACTTTCCCATCACAAGGCTGATATGGACCAGGTCCATACTAATCTGGATCCATTTTCCACTCGGACTTCGACCTATTGATTTAGATCATTTATTAGGCCACCTTATTATCTTTATCTGGATCAAATTACGTAACTTAAATAATAATTTATTTAAAACCAAATAATACAATTAAATGTTGTCCACTTAATGGAAAAATGACAAAACTGCCCTTAGGGGTAAAATTGTCTAACATTCTACCTCTTGGACAATATTTAATTACAGTTTTTTACTCAAGTTTTAAAACAGTTTAAAATTTTCAGTTAAGCCAAGCTACTGTATTAGTCGAATAAGTTCAAAAACAAAACATCTGATCCAAAGATAATGAAAGTCCAACATTCTATCCTGCAAGGCTTTCGATACCAGAAAATATCAGACACATGTGTCATGTGTGACACATATCTAATACAATCACGAATATCTAATACCTTACTAACATGAATGGGAAAATGGAGTGTGGCAGACTACAATAATACCTTTATGATCTAATGTGTATCATCTCTATCTATTGGTCTCGATTTATCCAAATTTATGCTAAACCGCATTGCTAAACTTCATTAGAGAAATCTTGTTTTCTCTCATCGAATGCTAAACAACATTAGAGAAAACTTGTTTCCTCTCACCATATGCTAAACAACAGTAAAGAAAACCTTTATGTTCTCTAATTGAATGCTAAACTGCATTAGAAAACCTTTATGGGATTAAAAACTTATATTCCCCTATGTCATGTGAAAATTTAAGGATATATCTGTATAAAATTATATGTATCTAATGACATAGGCTAAAGGTCAATTATTATAAATGCCCAGTGACCTTTAAAATGCTTAAGATCAACACAAATCTTAAAGCTTCTATACGTATTATGATAATGTATGAAAACATATATTACTGAGCATAACCAATGATCATCTTTATTGATGAACAATCATACCATCATAATAAATCAAAACGTATAAATATACGTAGAGTAAACATAAAGATCTTTTAACTAACAGTGTCTAAGGACTTTAAAACAGCCATACTGTATACTTGTATTCCAAACACAAGTGGGCAAAGTCTTTAGGTTGAAGAATCGAATTTTAGTTCCTTAGTCTTTAAATGCTCCAAACCTTAATGTCACCTTTTTGTGTCAACTACTTCATGATCAAGAATTTGATCCCAAAATGCTAAGACCCTGTGACATTCAATGTTATTGTTAAACAACATAGAAGCTTGATTATCTCATCACAACTAAATGGGTTTAGTGACTGAATCAACTACAAACAACTCAGAAATTAAATTTCTGAGCTAAACCATCTGTGAAGCAGCCGCATAATGTACATTATGCATGCACGGTTGAGGAAATTACCTGTGTCTACTTGACACTCTTCAACGACATTGTACCATCTGCAACCTTAAAACTATAACTTTAAGTGAACTTTCGATCATCCTGACACATAGTTGAATTTGAATCTGAATTCCCTACTAGGCTTAGTCTATTAACTTTTCTATATGTAAACATATAATCCTTGATTCTCTTTAATTATCTTAACGCTGGCTTGACTGGATTTTAATAGTCTACATCCGAATTAACTAGATACTAACCAAACAGTCAAACAGTAAATGCAATGTCCTACCTTATACATAGCCCAGCATACATCAGGCTATCAACCATACTAGAATATGGAACATTCCTCATAACCTCTCTATTTCCTTTATACTTTGGTCACTGTGCTAAAGATTATCTCTCATTATGAGAGATAAGTGTTATGGCAGGTCTACAGTTAATCGTATTAAACCTTTGCAACATCTACTCAATGTATGCACTCTGTGAGAGGTATAACGAGTGTTAAGATATATCCTAGTGAATTTGAATACCTAGGACAAAAGATGCTACACTAAGGTCCTTTATGTCGAAGTTCTTGACAAAAAGTTGCCTAACCTTATACAACATAGTCAAGTAATTTGACATGAGCAATATATTATCCTTATGCGATAATAGGAAGATAACTTTGCTACCCTTGATCTTATAATACAAGCATCTTTTTTAACTTTATTTTCCATGAAGTTGAAAGAGGTCAAACATCATCAAATGTAAGGTTTCACTTACGGGAGGTTGGATGTAAATCACTTATTGATTTGCCTAGCACACAAACCATGTCAGTTCCATCTAGATCCTAAAATTGTTCAGGTTGTACCATATAAACCACTTTATAAAGGTCTTTATTCAGGAAAGCGGTTTTGAGAACCATCTGATGTAACTCTTTATCATCATGAGCTACAATTTCCTTAGACACTCAAAATCTATCCTACGAGGATATGAGAGAAAATCAATGCTTCTCCTTGAGTGAACCATCAGGCAATTGAGCTAGTCCATAAACTGCTGAACTTTATCCTGAAGTCCTTTAGGTCTTAAACTTTATTTGTAACTGACAGTTTTGTACTTCTACTGCAAAATCAACTAGTTCCCTAACCTTACTATGATTCATGGCTTGCATCTTATAAGTCATTGCAATCTACCACAATTTCACTATAGGTACACAAACAGATTCTATAAAAGTAATTGGATTCGTAACATGTCTAATATCATAGTCCTGTTCACCTAATAGACTATAATAATCAAATGGGATAAAAGGTATCTCACTCTGGTGGATTTTCATAACTGTATTAGATCTTGTATCCCCAAGAACTTTTATGTGTACAGGTATGGGTTCCTGTTCCTGTATAGACACGGTACAAAGACCTAAATCCATCGAATCTAACTGGATGAGTAGCAGATACATAAAAACTGTAGTATCCATCCTGTTATCATCCTAAGGGTTAAGGGGCCCACCATCATTTCAAACATCGTATTCTAGAAACTTAGCTGTTTATAATTCCACTATTATGTTCCCTCCTTCTCTACAATAAGATCTGTAGCCTCTAGAGTGGTTAGGATATCATTCTAAATAACAATGAACTTAATGAGTATGCAATTTTTATTTATAAGGATTATGCCACCTCGGTAGGGTAGCCATATACATAAATGTGTATAAGGCTTAGTTTTCACACTTCTAGATAATCAGGTAGATTAGTCTTATTTTGTATTAACTATTACAAGTCCTTTAGGGTGCAATTATGTATTTCGACAACACACCATTTTGCTCAAGATCACTAGTATAGTGAATTTAAGTCACTATGCCTATCGATTATATATATCTGACAAACAAACCTTTTCAAGTCCTGAAACACCATGTTTGTCATGATATTCTCCTCCATGGTCAAATCTGACACTTGGAATGGATTTTTCCAATTGGTTTTTAACCTTCAATATTTAGACAAGAAAACATAACTTTAATAGGAACAATCATCACAAATGTCAGAATACTTTTGAATTGAATAATGCAACTGTATAAGGTCTTCTGATAACTTTATGTATCAAACTCAACAAGTTAGAAGCATGAGTTGACCTTAATATCCATATTAGTCAACTTACCTTTGCAATAGCCAACACATGTTCCCAGATCGTCATAATCTAGAATTGAGAAAATGCTTTCCTTTATCAATCTCTCAACCCTAGCTCTGGAAATGTGGCTTAAACTTTTATGCCACACCATGTATGATTTTTCATTCATCAGGGTCCTTCATTTCATGACTTGTTTAGCAAGCAATGAAGAAGCATGTATCTAATTCGGGGTAAGACACATTCTATATAAACCATATGACAAGAAAGTTATACCATTATGTTTTGCATTAAACATAACTATAAAGCAGAAGCATTAAATACAAAACATCAACTTTCTTTGTCCAAAATTGATCCAAAGATCATATATAAATGTGTCATGTAAAAACCAAAATGAACCTCACAATATGGTTCATCTCATACATTTCCTATTAGATATTTCATCCATTCCTTTATTGCTGTCAACAATTAGTTCCTTCTTTACTTTATTGGCTTTATCCTAGATATAAACCTCTGCATTGAGGAAGCATCTTGATCAGATACTCCACTATATAGTCGCCAAATACTTAATGCGACTATCACAAATCATATTTATAAATTGACAAGCTAAAGAGTTATCTGATAGTCACAGTCTTTCCTTCTATGCCTTATACTGCTAGCTTCTTTATGTCCCTAGGACCTTCACCAACACTGGACTGGCCAGCATCAGCATATGGAGAAGATTCAGTCTTTCTACCTTCGATCTTAGTGTGCTTCATCTTTTCTTTCCCTTTAGTTACTTCGAGGATAATAGTAGTAACAAGCTTGAGTTTCTTCTCCTCTGTACCGCAATGGGTAATCAAATCATTGAAGTCCCATTCCTCATCCTGTAAATAATATGTAATCACCAGATTACTTAACTCTGAAGGGAGTGTATTCAGAGTCTAGTGAATTATGAAGGCATCAGAAAGAGGAATGTGCTACATCTTTAGTCTCTTATGAAGATGAATCATTCTTGATATGTACTCCTTTAATCCCCCTTTTCTCCCGTATACCTTTTAGAGAATAATTCTTTATTCAAGGAACTTGTCTCAACACTATATAAGGCTGCATACCTCTAGGAGGCATTTCCAAAAATTACTGTGCTATATCTATGTCCAGAAGTTCACTAGGCAGATGGTTAGGTATGGATCTCTTAATGGTCATCATACATAATTTGTCAAACTAATCCTGGCTTCATATGCTGCTTTATGAGTTTTCGAACTCATGGATGTAGGTAGAGATGACTTATGTGTCTATATGGTTATGTCAACCTCAGCTATTTCCATAGCATTTAATACATCCTCTGTTCACTTCTCATATTGAAACCGGTCAAGGTTTCAATGGTGATACTAATTCCATTGACCAGAAAGGTGACTTCATAGTAACTTTGATTAAATCAGCAAATGTAGGACAACAGCGATACTGAAAGTCATTAAACAGTATCTTTCCTGAAAATCCGATCACACATATTATGAAACACCTGTGTGCTGAATACATAATGTATGCAATTAGACTTCCACATAAAAAGCGATCAGAGTACAAACCATTAACTCTCACGACACTACCAACTTTGGGTGAATAGATCGTTTAAGCAACATCTTTCCTCCTTCTAATGCCTTTATGATCATCTTAAAACGTTATGTAAGGCCAACACCTTTGGGCAGAATAACTAAACATAAAGACAGAGTCATCCCCCAACATGTAAGTATAATAATCCAAAATACTGACTTGAAAATCCACTTTAGTGACTACATTCTCATCAATAGCCCAGAAAGTCTAATAATATGAGGGATACATCTTTATGTTATCCTCACATTCTTTATGGGCATATGGTACATTACAATGTACTTTCATTAAATGCAAAACTCGAATGTACAATCCTATTGTCACACACCCCTGCTGAAGACATTTTCTGAAAACTTCATTTGAGACTTTTGTAAAAGAAAAATCTCTGTAAAGTGACTATCATGCCTTACTTGATACTGAACTGACTGCTCGAGACATAAAAATCGCATGTATCTCCTTTACGACAAGTTTGTTGCATGAAAATTCACTTAAGAATGGCTTCAAAATGTCTTAATTCCTTTTCCTATTAACCATCATGCGATCTCGAACCTTGAATATGAGACTCGAGACACAACAATTTGAAGTATCTCCCTAATGTAATGTCTGAAATATGAAAATTTACTCAAAATTAGATCCAGAATAGCTTAATTCCTTTTTCTGCAATTAAACTTTAATTTATTACTTATGTAATAAATCCAGAAAAATAGAAAAAATCACTTTATAAATTTTTCGGACCTGAAAACTGACCCAAAACACCCCGGGTTACCTTTACAAGAAATCTGAAATTTTTTTGTGTTTTTCTAAAGGTACTGTAGTTGACATCCGTATGGATGATGTTGACCCACGTCAACCGCTGTCCGCTATCCACGCGCAAACGTGCTAACACTTTGCAGTGCTTGCTTTACGCGTGCCGACACGCGTCCTCCATCGGCATCGGCCATGTGCACGCGCCCGCATACTGACACCCGTGGGAGCGCTGGCTACGTTGCACGCACCATACATACTGCCTCCCTTCCCAGTACTATAGAGGAGTCTGGCACACGCCGTGCACGTGCCCGATGTTCTCCTTCGCCTCCGACGCTGGAAGCAATTTTTAGCGTCCCAAAGGTTCGATTTTTGCTCTATTTGGCCCATTTTCAACCCGTTTTTCATGGCTAGCCTTATTTACACCACTTCTACGTAATTATATATGTAAAAAAATCGAAAAAGAATCAAAAAGGAGGAAAACCATATAAGATGAAAAACCAAAAAACCTTCGTTTCTGGCAATCCGATCACGTAACCGCTCTGATACCACTCGTAATACTTAGAACAGACCTTATTACGTATCCAGGATTGGACGTAAAAGGATAAAAATGAAGGAATGCGGAATACAGAATTTTGATTCCTTCTCTGATTCTGAAGCCAATTTTGGCCACCAAACAAGCTCCAATCTCCACGGACCTTTACGGAAAGTGTTCACCTGTACGTGGTCTATGCCTTTCTACAATTTTCTCAAAACGTGAGCTCTCTTAACGGGTCAGAGATTTATTATACTCGTGATTGATATGAGCAACTACAAGAGACCATAACCTATTTATATAGCTTCCATATTAGGCTTCCCCATCATAAGGCCGATATGGACCAGGTCCATACTAATCTAGATTCATTTTTCACTTGGACTTCAACCCATTGATTTAGATTATTTATTAAGCCACCTTATTATCTTTATCTGGATCAAATTATGTAACTTAACCGATAATTTATTTAAAACTAAATATTGCAATTAAATGTTGTCCACTTAATAGGAAAATGACAAAAATGCCCTTAGGGGTAAAATTGTCTAACGTTCCATACATTCCATTTCCTACCACAGTACTTGTTCACCTTTGCATATATTTCTGAGTAGAATGATCTTTCATGGTAAAGCCTAACATTGTCAAGAAGTCTTTTGAACATGCTTGCTACCACTTCATCATCTCCCAACCAATTGTTGATAATTCCATTGCGGCAAAGCAATTCCACATCCTTGTTAGAGTTTATGAGGTAATCCATGAACATAGTATAGTAAATGGCATGATATATATCGTCTTTCCAGAATTGCTCATAAGCAATTAGGTTTCTTAGCAGAGACTCTGTTCAGTCCTCAATTGTCAACTTCAGAATCTCCAAGATGCCATTTGTAGACTTTATATCGAATATATTGCATCCCTCTATCCTTCTGAACTTGATTCCTGCTTTATCCAGCTTTGTGGCACATCTTATGTGAGCTTCTGCATTATCTTCTTTTCTTGCTTCATTTCTACATATTAAGCTGCAATCGATGGACAAATAGACTACACATTTGCTTTTTTGTTTTTCCTGGTTTGTCTTCTTCAGGTAAGCCTTTACTCCTTACGCAGAAGGAAGCCAATTGTCATGCATTAACCACAACAAATGACAGACTGGGACTTTTGGCAAAGTATGTTCTTCCCTTCGTTTGTAGCCCAGGCCCAGAAGTATCCTGAAACACTGAAAGATCATGTCCTCAAGGTTGCTATCTTCATTTTATAATAAAATCATATCAATGAGAAAGCAATTACAAAATTCAATGAGAGAGATGCTCTCTTTTCTCTCTCCACAACCTAGTCATGCCTCGCCTTCTTCTTCTTCTTCTTGCTACCATTAACCTTCTGCACTTTTCCCCTCCTTCATAGCTCTACTCATCTTCTTTCTTTGTTCCTTCCCTTATCTAACCACCTCCATTCCCAGATCTCAGTTCCCCAACCTAACCTTCCAATTTTCACCTTCTTCCTCTTCTTCTTGCTGCCATTAAGCTTCTGCACTTTCCCCCTCTTCCTTCCCTTGTTAAACCACCTCCATTCCAAGATCTTGGATCCTCGACCTAACCTTCCCATTTTCCCTTTCCCCTACATTTTTCCTTCCTGCTATTGGGGTAAATTAGTCATTCTGTTGGCTGGTTTTTCCTTTCTAGTAATCAAACACTTTCCTATCACTGTTCTGTCTTTCCTTACCATTACTTTAGCCATATCTTTCCCCTCCATTTGTCCAACCTCTCCCTCTGATTTCCCGCCTCTACCCTCCCAACCCACCCAAACCTTGTCTGCTCCCTCATAACTAGGAAAAACCTCCTCCACTCCTCTAGACCCCAAGTCTATAAGGTTTCCTCAACTCCTCCAGCTCTTGAAAAGAGCTAGAAGCAAGTGATAGCTGATGAAGGGGACACTGCTCCGCACTACTCCCCTAGAAAAGAAGACTAAGGCAGATACATTGTGGCGCCCGAAGTAGAGATTTTACAAGAAGGGGGCATTTATGGGAGTCCTCTCTGATGGGTTACTTCTTGGAGAGAAGACCCCCCCCTTTCTAATGTTAGAAAAATGGGCGTTCAAAGCTTGGAAAACTAAGGGTTTGTTAGAGGTACTATTAGTTGACAAGAACTTAGCTTTATTCACTTTTTCCTCTAAAGCACAGGCTATTAAAGTAATGGAAGAGGGTCCTTGGCATATGATGAATATGCCTCTGTTCCTCCAAACTTAGCAGATGGGTTTTCATCCTGAAAAAGAAAAACCCAATTCAATACCTTTGTGGGTTAATCTACATAATGTTGCCTTGGAATATTGGTCTATTAAAGGTCTTAGTATGATAGCAAGCTATCTAGGGTAACCACTTTGCATGGATGAGAACACTGACAAAAGGAAAAGGCTTAGCTATGCCTGATTATATATTACAATGGATATTTCTAAGGAATTGCCTGAACACATTCCCATCTTAAGGTTAGGCTTTAATGGCTACTTATATAAGATACTGTCATGGTGGATTATCAATGGAAGCCTTCCTTGAAATTACAAAGGAAACAATAGGTTCCAACCGGGAAAAAATTTTAGGAGGGGAGCTATAAGGAATTAATAGGTCTAGACCTTTGTGAGAATGGAGGATCAGTTGCACAAGAAACATGGCAATATGGGACACCAGAAGAGTCGGCCTTGATTAGAAAAAAATAGATGGCTGAAGATGTTAATGTGGAGTCGGGATATAGCCAAAATGCTGAAGCAACACCTGGCCTAGTTGCAGAGCCTAATATTGTTACACCTATAACTGAAGTTGCTAAAGGCAAGCAAGTGGACCTGGGAAAGGATAAGGGGAAGGATATAGAGGCAACTTCATCTTCTTCAACTTCTGTTACTGTTGATGAGAAGGGACTGTTAAACCTTTTACTAGTGTTAAAAGGCGGAAGGGGAATAGGAGAAAACAAAGCTCCAAACCATCTACATCATGATATTAATTTGGAATGTCCAGGTCCTTAATTGCCCCAAAAAACTTCTATCCTTAAAAGGATTTTTTGGCTAAGGAAAACATTGTAGTTTTTGTTATTTTAGAAACAAAAATCAAATTAGAAAACATCAAGAACCTTAAACCTCCTAGGAATAAGTGGCAATTCCACACTAATCATCAAACTCATGTTTTTGGTTGAATTATTATTGGCTTTGATCCTTGAATAGTTGATATTCAGGTATTGGGAGAGGAGACATAGGCTATGCATATGGAATGGAAGTTTGCTAAGGATAATAAATGTTTTGCATCAATAGTGTATGGTCTCAACCATGTATTTCAAAGAAAGGAGCTTTGGGAGAGTTTACTGCGGTTCCAGGGTAGGGTAGTAGGTCCTTGGCTTATTTTTGGAGATTTTAATTCTACACTTTATCGACCAGAAGCAAAAGACCATTTTTCTTTACGAAATTACTCAGCTGATTTCAAGGAATGTGTTGACCAGTTAGTTCTTGATCTCAAGGCTACAGGACACTTTTTCTCTTAGAGTAATAAGCAGTCTAATGGTTGGGCACTTCGAAAGAAGCTAGATCGGGTTATGGTCAATCAAGCATGGCTACAGGCTTTCCTGTAAAGTAAAGCCTCCTTTCTAGACCCTATGTTTTCATACCATACTACAATGTATACGGGGGACATGTTCCTAAAGGTAAAACGTTGCCATCCTTTTAGATTTAACAACTACTTGGTGATTGTAGAAGGATTTTTGAACTGTGTGAGGGAAAAAATAACAGTTGTTGTCATTAGAAACCTTCAATTTCAATGTATCCAAAAGCTGAAAATAATTAGGGAGGCCCTAAAGAATTTAAAGAATCAAACAGGGAAGAGCACCTTTCGGACTATTTCTATAGCCAAGGCTAACCTATCCCAACTTCAGCACAATCTCTCCCTTAACCTGGGGGATGGTGTCCTTTTGTCTCAAGAAAAAATAGCATTGTCTGCCTACTTGCAAACTCTAAACAATCATGCAAGTATTATGGAGCAAAAAGCTAGGATGAAGTAGCTTAAAGAAGGAGATAGGAACATTAAATTTTCCTTCAGTTTAATTATTGCCTTGGGGAATTACAGTTCTATGAAGGAGATCTCATTACCAGATGGGTGGAAGATAAGCAAGCATGAGGATCTATAGATAGAAGCTGTGAACTACTTCAAAGATTTCTATGTCTCACGGATGGTTACTGTTAATACTCAGTTCTTAGACACTCTTATCTATAATAGGCTCTTAATTGCAGAGCAAGATATACTAACTAGAACAGTGTAGAACTAGGAGATAGAAGGGGTAGCATTTCAAATGAATCCTAAAAAAGCACCTGGGTCAAACAGTTTCAATGATTTCTTTCATAAAAAAGCTTGGATTGAGGTTGGGCCTATGGTGACAGCAGATGTTAAAGAGTTCTTTTCTACAGGAACTCTTTTAAAGGAGATTAACTGTTGGACCCCATTTCCGGAGCCCAACGTTCACGAGACAAATACCAAACCTGTTGGATCCTGTTTTCAAAACCTAACATTCAGAGACAAAACGAAGCCTGTAATCCCATAAGGGTGGCATGCCCATAGCAAACGAACATCAAATAATCAAATTTAAAGATTTCACAAGAAAGAAAAATCCAATCTTATTTCATTAATGAACCCAAATAAAGTTTATACAAA
>JAOQMS010055861.1:0-27430 GCA_027563885.1 Erythroxylum longipes | reverse complement strand
CACCACCCTCGCGGGGCACGGATTTGGATATCACCGTCGATATCGGGTTCGGGTCCAGCGGGAGTGGGGTGTTACATACATAGAGGCAAAACCATCGTGCTTAGCATATAGCTTCGTGGGAAATAGCTAAAAATTATATAAACTGGCAACTGTCTCTAACAATCGTCTAGCATTCACATGACAGAATCATATCATATCACCAACAATATTTAATTGTTTATATTATGGAGCAATATAAATATTATGTGTCTTAGAACAGAATATGTTTCATCATTACAAAATAAGATGTATAAATATCATAATAGAATTTCATTGCTTCAAAATAAAACACACAAGTCTCAAACATATCAAAATTGTGCCGAAATAGATCAAAACTTATATCAGATCATAATTCATCTTATATCAGATTAAAATTTATCTTATTTCAGATTAAAACTTGTTTATATGAAAACTGAATATGTATCAGAATACAAAACATATTAGCTTACTAATCCTTTTTACAAAAGTGCATAATGGGACCAAAATAGGAGATACCATGATTTGTATCACAGAACATGAGAGACTTATGTCTCAGTAACAGGAGACACCGAAGTGTCAATATCAGGAGACACTGAGTGTCAATATCAGGCAACAAAGAAGTGTCACAGGAGTAGCTGTAGACCTTTTTAGGCAAGCCTATTTACCTATGACTAGGACTTAACAGTTTTAAAACAATCAATTTCAGATTTCAAAATCACAAGTAAATAATGTAGTATATAACAAATGTCTTTATTTCATTTTTCTCAAATTGTACATATTCACTCCCTTTTGATCAAATTCAATATGCCTTGTAAACATAAACATTTGCATCAATATATCAATGAAACATTAAGTCATTACATATACATAACATCATAGAAACTCCCAATTCATAAACATCCATATCTAATTCACATCATACAAAACCCTTCGAACACATTAGTATTCTTAAGAACACTTTCATGTTGAACACACCATACATTTTAACATTAGACAAATTATTAAATAAGCACACATTCTTTAAGTTATTACCTCAATTAACAATCCATTACTAAATTAACTTAAACTCAATTAATATAACATCAACTAGGTTCATTTTTAAGCCTTAATCATGTTCAAATACACCACATTAGAGAGACTTGTCCTCATGTGGTTTAACAATTCAACAAATCAGCATTTACCATGTAAAAGCCCTACCCACGATCTTGGGATACCTCCCCATGATAGTGATAGAAGATACTGCATCTGTCCCGATCGTGGGATGGGTGCCATAATCGTGGCCTATCCTTTTCCGTCACTTTTTCCAGATTTTCTTAGGACAGGTTTTGGGTCAGTTTGTATGGCCATTCTAACATAAAAAATGAGGTTTACAGGTAATATGTTCTTCTAAACAAGTGTTCCTCTATGTTGTAAGTTTCTAATAAACTAAATCAATACAATTTGGCTCATTATTCCTAGAGTTATACCTAAAAAACTATAGACCATTCTCAAATAGTGACAGCAACCAAAACTCAACTTGAAGCCAAATTTCAAAACTCTTAGAGATAGAAATAAAATTCTATTCCTTCATAAAAAATGTATACATATGTATTTAGTTTAATATTCAATTAAAATCACCCCATCTGAATATCTACAGTTTAAGTTATTGGTAAAATACCGAGGTCTATTCAGTGGAACCAATACAAATAACTCACATCTTACACCTTTAACACTCCTTCGACATAGTTCATCAATTCCACTTTAATTCCACATTATTCACGTCTCAATTCCACATCAATTTCATTTATAGAACCAATTCAAAAATCATTCATTAAGTAACTTACAAATCAATATCTTCCACACATCAAAACCAAACCAGAAATTATCATACAAGGATCATTTTTCTGACATTCAATTCTCATCATCTTAACACATATTCTAATCAATTCAAGTATCAAACATGTCATATTATAACATGAAATAAAGTTTATCATTCCCTTAACTTATTTAAATTCAAATAACAAGCCAAAATAGCCTTCCAAACAACCAACACAAGTCCAAAATCAAGGTGCAAATCTTAGAACCAAGAAGACAGCATAGAAGATAACATAATCTACTTTCTTGATGCAATATTTGGACAAGTATTTGGAGTGATAATGCATGGATTTAGAGAAAAATTTTAGAGCTGAATGAGTGGGATAGTTTTGAAATTTATTGAGCAAGAAAAGAAAGAATAACTAGCAAAAACACTTCTTCCTTAGATGGACTTATTTGACACTAGGTGTCACTCCCACCATAAGGCATATGTCTCCTTTGCATGTATCACATATGTCCTGCATTTAAGCTACCAATTGTAACACTTCCATTAAGCCATTTGTTACTTAATGAATGTTATCAAATACCATAATTTAATCAATCCACTTGTCACTCAACCAATGTTGCTAAATGTCAATGCATTAGCTATGCTAAATGTCAATAACTTATATGCTTAGTCATTCTAATTTTCATGTACCAACTTATCTTGCCACTTGAAAATTTTCCTAGTCCAAATGTATATTTTAATACCTAAATTCTCTAATGATGTTAATTAATTCCAATTCACTAAGTATTATCCATTAAACCAAAATTCAAGTTATATGCAATTCTCAATCATATCACAATTTTTAACACCTATCATACATGTACTTTCATGAACTTGTAAAATTCCAACTAGGATACAATTTAGGGCCTTACAATTCTCTCCCTTTTAAAATAATTTTATCCTCGAAATTCATACCTAATGAGAATAGTTGAGGGTATTGAGTTTTCATGGTCGATTCTAGCTCCCAAGTTGCTTCCTCAAGTTTATAGTGTTGCTAGAGTACTTTAACCAGAGGTATTTGGTTATTTATGAGTTGTCAGACTTCTTTGACGAATGTAGATACATTCCCTTCTTCATAAGTCAAATCCATTTGTACTTGAATTTCTTGCATAGGAATCTTATGTGTATCGTCAGACCGATATTTTCTTTACATGGAAACATGAAACACATCATGCAACTTGGCCAATTCTTCAAGAAGAGCTAATTAATAAGCTACTGGTCTGACTCTTTTAAGAATCTCACAAGGACCAATATAATATGGGATGAGCTTACCTTTCTTCCCAAACTGAAGTATGTGTTTCCATGGCGATATTTTCAGGAATACATTATCACCTAATACTTAATATCTTTTCTTTTTAAATCAGTATAAGACTTCTACCTATCACTGGCAACTTTCAATCTTTGTTAGATAACTTGAACTTTCTCTTCAGTATCTTTCACAATATCAAGCTAAATCATCTTGTTTTCACTTAATTCAGTCCAACATATTGAAGTTCTGCAACTTTTACCATATAAGGCTTCATGAGGCGCCATGCCAATACTAGTCTGATAATTGTTGTAAGCAAACTCCATCAGAGAAAGATAGTTATCCCAACTTCGTAAGAATTCTAACACACAACCTCGAAGCATATCCTCCAATATTTGAATAAATCATTTAGATTGTCCATCTATCTGGGGATGGAAAGTGGTAATGAACATAACTTAAGTACCCAAAGCCTTTTGTAGACTTTTCCAAAATCTCGAAGTAAATCAAGGATCATGATTAGAAATAACAGATAATAGCACCCCATTCAACCTCACTATCTCATTCACATATAGGTCGGTAAGCCTATCCAATGAATAATCAGGACAAACAAGTAGAACGTGAGCAGACCTGATGATCTTATCAATAATCACCCACACAGCATCATGCTTCCTTTAAGTGAGAGGAATTCCAGTGACAAAATCCATGGTAATGGTGTCCCATTTTCGTTGAGGAATATAAATAGGATGTAATAAACTAGATGGAACTGGGTGCTTAACTTTAACCTACTGACATGTCAAACATTTAGATACATAATCTACTACATCACGTTTCATAACTGACCAACAGTAATATTGCTTCAGATATTGATACATCTTATTTCCACCAGGATGCATCGTAAAAATAGTATTATGGGCCTCAAACAATAACTTTCTCTTCAACTCATCATTAGTTGGCACACACAATCGATTTTTATAATACAAATCACCATCTCCTTTCACAGAAAAATCTAGTTGTTTGCCTTCCCAAGTCGCCAAAACAAGTTGTTGCAACTTAACATAACTTTCTGAGCATCACAAACTTCTTACCTCAAGGTAGGCCTAGCTTTCAATTAAGCTATTAAAGCTTTATTAGATATGAGTCTATTGTCACTCTGCTATATTGATAATGTTGAAATGGTCTTTTGACTCAAGGCATCAGCCACAAAATTAACCTTAAATTTTTAATGTGGTTAGGATTCGTTATTTCATTAAGGATATGAATTAAAATTGGATTCTTAATGTCCTATTTAAAGTAATATTAGTAGTTAATTTTTTACTCAAAGTTACATTTGATAGAGATTGTTCTTTTAGGACTCCAGTTTTCTTTTACATTTAAGATTTTAGTTCCTAGGGATTTTATGCCTATAAAAGGATATCTTATTGATGTGATTTAGGATCATCAATATAAAATTATATTGAGTTTTCTTCACTTTGTTATAATTTTCTCTTTATACTTTAACAAGAACTTAATATAATCTTATCAAGGCAATTTGTGGTAATCAAAATCATTATACCTTTATTTCTAATCAGTGCGTTTGGTTAAGGTCAAGTTTCCTAGCTTGATTTAAATCCGATCATAGGGTCTTCTGATTCAGGTTTTAAGTGATTTCTAGTTTAAGGCTTGCATTATTTGGTATCATACCTTTAGCTCTTAAAATCAGATGTTATCTATCCTTTTAGTCTTTTGTTTCCTTTCTTTTTATTTGTAATTGTTTTTTCATCAATCTATCCAATTTGTTTATCTTTAATTTCTTTTTAATTGACCGTTTGCTTTGAGCATTTTTCTTCAATCAAAGTTATTCCATTCCCTTTTATCTTGTATTTTTTAGTCATAATACATAAAATAAAAAATTAACATTGGTCATACATAAAAATCAGAATGAAAAGAAGAGAAGAAAAAAGGAGAAAAAGAAAAAATGAAGAAAAAAGAAAAAAGAAAGAAAGAATCAAATCAAAAGCATATAAAAACTTAAATTCTAATCATTTTTCTAGTTTAAAAAGATTATTAATTTTGTTATATTCTTGTTATCTTCTTATTGATTTTTCTTCCTTTGTTATTTCTTATTAATCCTAATTTTTACTAACCAAAGTTATAAATCATGTTGTTGCTTAATGTTTTGGATTGAACATTGATAAAATTCTTCTTAAAAGGCTTACAAGGGGAAATTAAATGGTTAAAGGCAAAATTGGTGAGGACATAATAAGAAAATCCAAAATTGAATGAAACATTGGTGATTAAGTGACCTGATCTTGAGTGTAAATACGTAAGGGAGTAGTGAGAAAAACCAATCTTTGTTACTAAATTTCTTTAAATATTTAAACACTAGTAATGGTAGAGATAATATAGAACTTAATCTCAAGTTATTCATGAAGGTTAGATAAGACCAATTTAAGGTTCTAACCAAGAGGTTGGATAGTTTAGAGTCCTCATCCAAACCTAAATTCTCTAAGAAGCATATATTTAAAGAGGAGGACTGGGAAGGGAAAAAGGGTTGTTTAAAAACGAGCTAACAATTTGTGAAGTATTAAGTTGAAAAGCCTTACCTTTTAAATAAGAAAGATCTAAAACTATATTTATATTAGGAGAATGTAGAACATATATACGATTTTAATAATTGCTTCAAGGATAAGAAGGTTAGACTAGCAATGGTTGATTGGTTTGTGACTAAAAGGCATAGGAATGGAGAGAGACCTATTTGGTTATAAAAGGACATGAAGATAGTAACACATAAAAGGTTCATACGTACCCATTATTATGGGGAATTGTGTAGAAAGTTACAAAGGCTAACTCAAGTTTCTATAAGCATAGAGGATTATAGTCGTGATTAAGGAAAATGAAGACGAAGATTGTGAGGTGACTATGGTTAAATTCATTAGTGTTTTAAATAAAGAGATAGCTGATGTGGTAGAATTTCAACATTATATGGATAGGGAGGATTTATTGTATAAAGTTATCTAGATAAAAAAGGCAACTTAAATCTAATAATTCTTCCAAATATGCTTTATCTTTGGCTCTTTATGAAAGTAAAATTAAAAGGAAAACAAAATTGTTTCAAAACTTAGAGAAGATATCAAGGCAAAGGATTCAGTTATTATTTCAAAAGGCAAAACTAAAAGTCAATCAATTTCTAAGTCATATAATGCTAAAAGTTTCAAGTTCCAAGGATTTGGGCATATTGCTTCTTAATTTCCAAATAAAGAGCTTTGATTGTTATTGATAACAAAAATATAGGGAGTGTTAGTTCAAGTGATGATGAGATACCATCATTGGAGAATTATAGTAATGTCAATATGGAGGGATTCGTTATTAGAGATATGATGGTTACTAGGCGTGCTCTTAACATATAGCCAAAGGAGGATGATATTGAGGTCTAATGTGAGCACATGTTTCATAATAAGTGTGGTGCGAAGAACAAAGTATACAATATGATTATTGATAGTGATAGTTGTATTAATATTGCTAGTATTTTATTATTGGAAAGGCTGAATTTTGCTACATTCAAGTATCTTATTTCTAACAATTCTTCTAATCCTTTACAGTAGCACCTATTTCCAACCATTTTTATGATCCTTTGAAAAAATTGGAGGTCTAATGACTAGGGAAAAGGCCAAATGTATGAATATATCGGTAAGAATTAATCATAGAGATGTAAGAAAAGAAGGCTGTTTAAGATGAATTAAATGCATTGCTAAGATTACTCACTTTTGAACATATTGTTGAAGATGGAATATGCTTCATGAACATATTGTTGAAGATGGAATATGCTTCAAACATTATGAACAAGGCTCAGAGAATTTCTAACAACCTAGTCCCTTTTTTTAAAGTTAAATGGAGAACAACTTGCATAATTAAGATGTATTTAAGGGCTTTAGTTTGTTTTATGTTATTATTCAATATGTATTATTGTAATTGAGCTATAACTTACTTAACTATAAAGCCTTAACCTTGTTAAAATTATTTTGTAGTTGTTTTCTAGTTTCCAATTTAGTTAGGACCTATTATGGGCTTAATTTCTAATCTGATTAAGATTCCTTAAAACATTAAGGATATAAATTGAAATAGGATTCCTAAAGTCCTAGTTAAAGTAATAACAATAGTTAGTAATTTAATCCAAGTTACAGTCGATAAGGATTGTTCTTTTAAGACTCTAATTTTCTTTTCATTTTAGGATTTTAGTACTTAGGGAGTTTATGCTTATAAAAGGTTTTCTTATTGATGTAATTCAAGATCTTCAATATAGAAATTAAATATAAAGCTTTCTTCATTTTGTAAAAATTTCCTCTTTTTTTAAAAAAAAGAACTTAAATTTGTATAACTTTAGTTCTAATCAGTGTGATTAGATAGGGTCATTTTTCCTTACTTGATTTAAAGATGATCTTACGATTCTAATTACTTAGGATTCAGTTTTTAGGTGGTTTTTAGCCTCTTTAAGTTCTCTCTTGAGTAACCAACTCAACCTTTCATCATTCATATTACAATCTAAATAGATACATCATCTCTGGATCTCAATGTATGAATCCAACTATTGAATCTTCAATTTTCGTTCTTTTAATTTAAACCAATATAAGAATATGAATTAATCTCAAGAAATTGAAATTTTCATTAAATCAAACTTCAAATCATAGGGTCCATCCTACCTATATCTATATCCAAATAGTCCATAAATAATAGGGAAAACAACACAAAATAGAGAAGAACAAAAGACAAAGGAAACATCTGCATAGTTTTAAAATCTTTAAATTATTGTTGAATCTTATTAAGTATCTTGCTCCTCTTTCAAGACTGCCATTCCTTTTGATCTTTATAGGTTTTGATTTGTTCCTAATTGAATTGTTTTGCTCCAAAACATGTTTGTGCAAAAAAGTTCCCTTCTTTTTCAATTGTTTTCTTTTAATAAAGAAAAACCTAATTATTTTGCCCAATATAATCCCAATAGGAGACTGTGTTAGGCTACATGTTGCTTTACCTCTTTTTTGGAAATTTTACATAATCGATCATAGCTAACATGGGGTTAAACATTGGTTTGTGTAATCATCATATTGGTAAAAATTGAAGGAACATGGGGATATATTCATTTCACTTGAAGAATTAAAATATCCCTACTGTGAACATAGCCTAGACATGATAAGGTGTTGGTGCCATGTTCCCTACGTAAAAAATCTCCTTAAGAGACATAATAGGGCATGTTAGGACACGAATGAAATACATTACCATATGATAGGTCCTTTATTTATATCTTCTAAAGTTGCTATAAATTGACTCAATTATTCTCTATATTTATTACTTTTCTTTAAAGAGACTAAAACAATACCTAAAATAAAATATAACTCACTATGAGCATCAAATCATATAGGAATATCCAAAAAAACAAGTACAATGCTCTTAAAAATAATGTTAAAAGCAAAGTCTATTTAACACTTATCATTTAGCTTAAAAATGCCTAATAAGGGAGTATAAATACAGGAACCTAAAAAAGAGCATATTGGGAGGGAACCCAATCATCTATTATACACAATAATATCTTTGATTCATATGGTCATTAGTTGTTAGATTTTTTTAATTTTTGTCTTACATGTTTCTTTTATTTTTATTTATTATATCTTTTTCATTTTGATTGCTTGTGTTGTTTATTTAGTTTATATGCAAGTACTCAATTATTAAATGATTCTTTTGGACTTAAATCAATGAAACATCCATAATTTGGCTTAGAGAATTTTCTCTATCTTTACTTTTATTCTTCTTTCTCTACTTTTGCATACTGTTTATTTTTTATATGCTTAATATTAATCCATTGAGAGTAATATACAATTTAAATATATGCTTAATATTTGTACATTAAGGATATGTACAATCTTTGTTATTAGCAATGCATCATTTTCTATTTATTATTGATAATTCATCATATTTTTAGTATCTTCATATCTAATACCTATACCATTTTAATTTATGTACTGCCAATTTTTTTATTGAGTAATTATTGCTAACAATTTGTCATTGTTCAATAATATTCAACCTATTTTATTTTTTGTTACTATGTTTTAAAGGGAAAATGGTATTAATAAATAAATGTTGATAGTGAAACTTAGACTGCTAAATAAAAGGGGTTTATCATGTGACAAGCCTTATATGAAAATGTAAAGCACTTAACTAGAAGATATTATAAAATGATAGAGCATCCTTGCAAAATAAGGAAGTATCAGATGTTTAGAAAAGAGAAGACAGTGGCAGTGCAACGTGGGTGTAAGGCCTTCACAATCACCAGCTCATGAATTTGTCGAATCATTTCTGATTGGATGGACTCCAAGCTTGAGGATTGATTTGCAAGTAGTCTGAGATTGTGCTCCCGCCATAGAATATATATACTAAGTCCTAAGGTTAGGATGTAAAAGTGCATGTCAGTTGTAGGATGAGCTTATGGAGTTAGACAATCCTTGTATAATATTAATGAGGGTTTGCATCCTATGATACTAGAGACATTTAGCTTTTACATACTGCCATATGAAGTTTTTAAAAAGGAAAATAAAAAAGAGATGGTCCTTGGTTTTGAAAAGAAACCAGACATATGGGACAAGTGAGACTAATGTGCAGAAAGCCCAGGAGATCGGTAGTCAGTAATTTATTTAGAACTGTAAGCTAAAGAATAAATACATTGTACAATAGTTGAGAAATACAATTCTTGGTACAAAATAACTAAAGACATTTACAAGTACAACTGATCCCGACCACTAGCTCATGTCCAAATGTAGTAGTTACTTTAAGTAGACTAGTTAGATCTCTTCTAAGCCTGAAAGACAATGTTGCAATTTTAATAAGTTTGTGAACTCAGTTAGTGAACTATCATCAATGTGCTCACTCAGTCAGAATACCAAACATCACTGATATAAAACCAAATTCACAATTATAACACAATTTAGCAAATGTATCACATCATATCTCAACATGAACTCTAAACATTTCATACATTCATGTCAGAATAATTCATTCGTTTATCTTATCTTCAACATACAAACAAAGCAACATATACAAAAACATTATATATCTTTATATTAACATAATTCAACACTTATTCCTCATCATTCACATGATACACTTGAAGATATAATGACAAATACATATGCACATGTGACTCCACTTTCATTTTTATTTTGTTGTAATTGAGTGCCTATTTACTCTCTTGTATCTATTACGGATACTAGGTTCATTTTATTTACTATCTCGTACCCATTGTAGATACTAGGCTCATTAATAACTGAGCCTATGGCTCTTTGTGCACATTTATAAGCTTTAAGCTCTTTTTCAAACTGGTCACTCTGGTCACAACTCCTTTATTTGATCACGCATAACAATATGATGGAATGCATCATTTCATAAAATATGTTATCAATAACTTTTATTCATTGTGCATAATCACTTTCATATATTCATCGGATATGAGTTCGACATTTAACATTTCGTTAAATATACATTTTCCATATTCACATTCAATTAGGAAGCACTCCTAACACATTACCAAATATCAATCTCCTCAGACCATCAATGTCTGGAATTATCGCAATCATATCAGTAATAGTTCAATAACTAAAATTTAAACAGAAACAAATCAATAATGGTAAGAAAACATCTAGGTTAACTCATAGTATGCTCCAGATAAGCTATTGCCTCAATGATTCGGTAATGTCTGGATGTTGATGTTCAACTAGTGCTTCTTTAATCATTCATGCAATACACACACATTGTACACATTACTAAGTTAATCAATCATATATATATTGAATTATGCACATATATATGTGTTATACACAATGCATGCCCAATTGACTTTCCTAGTTATGTATCCTTATTCACAAATCTTGATTATACTTATACACTTTCAAATCATTCAAACTTTATCGCTTGTATATTACCAGTTTGCAATTTTAGGCTTATACCTTAAGTAAGCTTGATTTATTCAACAATCACATACATTTATATAATTATCCAATTCTCACTCACAATTATTTCATGTTCTCCTATATTCATTCATTTATATCTAATACACATTACTCATATCCTTTGAATCATATTTGCATTCATAAGAACACCTCCATTCCTATATCATTCATCAATTTCGGATTTTAGATACATTGATATCAAACAATCCTTTCCTTGAATTATAACATCAATTAACAACCTAAACCTATCAAACACTTAACCAACTTATCCAACATCAAATTAGGTTCATCAAACACTTAACTAACTTACACAACATCAAATTAGGTTCATTTTAAGCCTCAATTAAGTCCAAATGCACCATAGTAAAGTAACTTATTTTTAGTTCATTCAATAATCACACAAACAAACATTTTCTTCACTTTATGGCTTTTCCCACGATCGTGTATAGCCTTTCCACGATCGTGGGATGGGTTATCTAAAAGTTCCCATCCATTTCCTTTAAAAAAATTTCCAAACTTTTACATCTTTATACCAAAATCAAAACATCTTCATTGTAGCGCCTCCTTACCATAGGGTACACATCGGGACACCTGAAGGTCATTTCAATACATATCCTACGATAAAGGTAGGCTACTATCGATCACTACATTCACTTCATATGGCATCATATCATTATTTACTTATAAAGCATCATAAGAAAATCACAATATTTTAAAACCAACTTTTTTCCTCATTTCACTTCACAAAAATTGAAAGTCTACATTGTATCTTTAAATACTTACTACATGTACATCATCAAAACCTAGTACAAAAGTACTACATGAAAGAGGAACATAGTCTATCTAATCTATCCAAAAATTCCAGCTGACTGACCTTTGAGCCATGACTTCTTTTGCCAAATCACAATCTATACAACTGGTAGAGCCTCTCAGTAGCTACAGTCGTCTCTCAGTCCTAAAAAGACAACATTACAATTTTGGTGAGTTTTAAGAACTCAGTGAGATAACTATCATTGATGATTCACTCAATTCATGCAACCCATCATTTCACATAACAAATATTTCACAAAATTGCACTTTACATCAGTATCACATTTTCACTTAAGCATAGGCAAATTTTTTCATTTTAATCAATCAAACATACTTATCAAAGTGCATATGGAATGCTTATGAGACACTTTTCCAATTGTTACGTTGTTGTGACTGAGTGCCTGAACTGTCCCGTATCTATTTTGGATACTGGATCATTACTAACTGTCCCTTATCCAATGAGGATACAGGGCTCATTATACATAGTGAGCCTTAGGCTCTTAATCACTGTTTGAGCTCGAGGATCTTTGCACACGTTCAGCTTTAAGCTCTGATCGGTGGCTACACTAGTCACAACTGCCATTATCTGATTATTCATTCATTTATGGAATGCATCTCACATTTTCAATCAATCATGTCATAACACATTTAGTTCTTCACATTAACATTCAAGCAGCACTTCAATATACATTCCACATTTCACAGTCATCGGACCTTCTGTCCGGAATCAACAATCAAGCCGAATTCATTCAATCATTTCAAAACAGAAATTAAGCACACAAGTAATTAAGCGAGACCATCTAGGTTACTTGTTGCTCCCGAAGCTAATGGTTGGAAGTTTCGGCAACGTCTGTAGGTTGACATTCCAGTTGCTCCTCTATATCAAACAGCATGCACATATATCACAATTTGTACAATCATAAGTGTCTAATAATGCACATATATGAAATGAAATATGTATAATGCATGTTCATGACAATTTTGAGTATTTATCCATAAATTTCATTATAAAGTCATTCTCATATCAAAACTGATCTAAGTAAAATTTATACTTAGGTTATGCCTCACTAAAACCATTAAAATCTCTATTCCTTTCTCACTGTCTCACTTCAGATTGTTTTTCCAAGTCACACTTTCAGGTCTACTGTTCACATTCAATTAGAAAGTGAAACTAATGTAATTTGGTCATACACTCTTCTAGAAAAGTGTTCCTCTATGTCTTATGTTTCTATTGACACCAAAATCACTCAATTTGGTTTAGTAATTTGGAATATATTCCTCAAACATTTTTGGGTTGTTCATATTTAAAAATAGTGTACTATGCATAAATTCCATCCAAAAATTAACCATCTTAGACACTGAATCACAATTCGAATTCTTATATAATTTGTATCCCTATGTCTCTAGTTTACTCCAAATCAAAAATCATTCCAATTGGATAACTACAGATAAAGATATCGTCAAAATACCAAAGCATGTTTAAGTTGTACAGGAAAGTTGGCCGCGGCGGAGCCAGGAGGTGGCCACGGCGAACTTGTCTGGAGAGGAAAATTCCTCATGAAATCCTGCAAGTTGGCCGCGGTGAACCAAGTAGCGCGAACCAAGTAGTTGGCCGCAGCAAACTTTCACAGAAGCACAATCAGTGAACAAATTACTGTTATATCTTCCAGATTTTACAACATCCAACCTCTTACACCTAACACATCTTGTACAAAGATTACCCTTTCTACTTCATTTACTCTTCATTCTCAACTCCATTTCAACTCAATATCATTCACAAACAATTCATGATATATATTTGATCATTAACTCAAAACAGAACATGTGCATACATTTACAAAAATCCATTTTTCTGTATTTTTTTCAATCCCAACTTAGGACTCATTCTAACTCTAAATTATCTCTACATCAATTTCAATCATAGATCAACATAAACACAAAAGAAGATATGTACATATCCAGATTTTTTTTTCTCATTCACGACAAGCACATATAATGGGTGAAGGTGAAGAAGACAAAGAAAATAGAAGTAAATGATGGATGAGAGCAAGATGCAACATTAATGAAACTTGGTGAAGCAAAAACGTGAAGAAGAAGAAGAAGGAATGAAGAAGATGAAGGTAGGAGAGACTTACGAAGAAAGAGAAGCAATTGAGAAGTGCAAAACTAAAAAGTTGGTCTTTCAATTAACAAAAACGTGGGTTTAACAAGTGGTGTGGACTTTCTTATGGCTTCTAATGGGTCATCTTTATTATTAGTCCATTTGTCTCCAATTCCTACTCTAATTGTCTCCAAATTTCAATGACATAAGTCATTAAATCTCAAAGTCATTTATAAAAATTTTCACGACCATTAGACAATAAATTCTACTACCATTTATCAATTTTCATGTCACTTGGCATTTTTTTTAAATCCAAAATTATCCAAATTTTCATAAATTTTTCTAAAATTCTGCAAAAATTCTAAATCAATTTATACACTCCCCAAATCAATTTTTAACATATAAAAACCACATTTCCCAATATACTCACATTTATAAACAATTATACCTGGAATGTCAATGAATGCATGTACAGTCATTTTAATTGTGCAACATTTCACTATTCACTTGTATGCGTATGTCATATTATGCATGAGCATGAAAAATTCATTTCTAAGCTCTCATTAATCACTTATTTTTACTACTCTAACCTCCCAAAGGTAATGGGATGTTACAACTCTCCCCTCTTTAAAAGAAATTTTGTCCTCGAAATTCTTACCTGTTTGCTCGAACAGGTGGGGATATTGTCTCCTCAAATGGTCCTCCATTTCCAAAGTTGCTTCCTCAATTGAGTGGTTCCTCCAAAGGACTTTTACCAGTGGAATGACTCTGTTCCTCAACTGCTTCATTTGCGATCCCACAATCTTGATCGGCTCCTCAACATAGCTTAAGTTACTAGCAACCTCAATCTCCTGAGCCAGTATCACATATGTCGGATCTGATCGGTATCTTCGGAGTATACTCACATGAAACACATTATGCAATTGAGACATCTCATTTGGTAAGGCCAACTTATAGGCTAAAGGTCCTACCCTCTCAATGATCTCATAAGGACCAATGTACCTAGGGCTCAACTTGCCCTTTTTACCGAATATCAGAACTCCCCTCCAAGGTGACACTCTCAGGAATACTCTATCTCCCATATTGTGCTCCATATCACGTTGGTGTTGATCCACATAACTCTTTTGTCTATCTTGAGCCGCTTTGATTCGGTTTCGGATCAACTTTACCTTATCCACTATATCTTGTCTCAACTCTGGGCCTTAAACTATTTTCAAGCCCTCTTCATCCTAATATAATGGCAACCGACATTTTCTACCAAACAGTGCCTCATACGGTGCCATTCCATTACTACTGTGGTAATGGTTGTTGTAGGAAAACTCTATCAATGCTATATATTGATCCCAAGCTCCTCTGAACTCCAATACATACGCCCTGAGCATATCCTCAATAGTTTTGATTGTCCTCTCACTCTGTCCATCTATCTGAGGATGAAATGCTGTACTGAAGTTTAACTTAGTATCTATAGCAGAATGCAAGCTCTTCCAAAACCTCGAAGTAAATTTGGGATCCCTGTCCGATACAATAGACACTGGAACCCCATACAGTCTCACTACCTCATTCACATATCTCTGGGCTAACTGATCAAGTGAATTATTTTCTCTCACTGGTAAGAAACCGGTCCACTATCACCTATATAGCATCATTCTGCCTCAGAGTCTTAGGCAGTCCCATAATGAAGCCTATAGTAATCCGTTCTCATTTCCACTCCGGAATGGGCAACGAATGGAGCTTCCCTACCGGAGCCTGGTGCTCAGCTTTAACTTGCTGGAAAGTCATACATCTAGATACATACTCTGCCACTTGCTTCTTCATTCCAAACCACCAGAAATGTTGCTTCAGTGTGTTATACATCTTGGTAGTACCAGGATGTATAGCATAGGCAGCCATATAAGCTTCCTCAAGTATCTCCTTCCTCAGATCGTCCACATTAGGCACACACAGCCTATGCTTCAACCATAAAGTCTCATCCCTTAACTCAAACTCAGAATCCATATTCATCTTTACCTTTTCCATAAGCTTCACCATATTAGGATCTTTGCCCTGAACTTTTCAGATTTTATCATGCAATATGGGTCTCAGCTTTAGTGTAGCAACCAATGCCTCATTCTACCCTAGATTCAACTTCATATTCAGAGCTCTTAAATGAATCAAATTAGGTAGCCTAGATAACTGAATCTTAGCTGCACTGATATTAGACTTCATGATCAAAGCATCTGCCACCACATTAGCCTTCCCCAGGTGTTACTCAATAGTGCAATCATAATCTTTCAATAATTCGATCCATCTTCTCTGTCTCAAGTTCAACTCCCTCTGACTCAGCAAATATCTCAAACTTTTATGATCTGTGTATATCTGGAAAGTCTCTCCATACAAATAATATCTCCAAATCTTTAGATCAAAGACAACTACAGCTAGCTCTAAATCATGTACTGAATAATTGATCTTATGAGACCTTAATTGTCTCGATGCATAGGTGATCATCTTGCCATACTGCATCAATACACATCCCAATCCTTGATGCGATACATCACTGCACACCACGTATCCTTCAGTCTCGAAGGAATAGTCAACACTAGTGCAGTAGTTAACTGATGTTTTAGCTCCTAAAAGCTTTTCTGACACTCCTCATTCCATCTAAACACTATATTCTTCCTCAGAATCTTTGTCAGAGGGGATGAGATCAGAGAAAACCCCTCGATAAACCTCCGGTAATATCTAGACAATCTTAAGAAGCTTCGAATTCAGACACATTTCTTGGAGCTTCCTAATTCATCACTGCCTCAATCTTCTTTGGATCCACCTGTATTCCATCTCCAGTCACTATATGTCCCAGAAACACAACCTGATCCAGCCAAAATTCACATTTACTGAATTTGACATACAACTACTTTTCCCTCATAATCTGTAAAATAACTCTCAGATGCTCAGCATGTTCCTTTCTACTCTTTGAATACACCAAGATATCATCAATAAACACAATCATTAATCGATCCAGGTAGGGCTGAAACACCTTATTCATCAAGAAACACCTTATTCATCAAGGGCATAAAAGTTGTCGGGGCGTTAGTCAGCCTAAACAGTATCACTAGAAACTCAAAATGCCCATACCTACTCCTGAATGCACTCTTAGGTACATCAGTCTTAGCTATCTTCAATTGATAGTACCCTAATCCAAATCTAGTTTAGTGAATACCTGAGCTCCCTACAGCTGATGAAGCAAATCATCAATTCTAGGTAGCGGGTACTTGTTCTTCATTGTCACCCAATTCAGCTGCCTATAGTCAATGCATAACCTCAAAGTCCCATCCTTTTTCTTCAAAAACAGCACTGGAGCTCCCCAAGGCAAAACATTGGGTCTAATAAAACCCTTTTCGAGCAACTCCTGAAGCTGAGCGTTTAACTCCTTCAATTCCACAGGTTCCATCCTATATGGAGGAATAGATATAGGAGCAGCACCTGGAACTAGATCAATTATGAACTTCGTTTCTCAATCTGGTGGTAAACTAGGTAGCTCATTGGGAAACACATCTAGGAACTCCCTAACTATGGGAATGTCCTATGCACTCTGCTCATCTCTAGTATCAATGATGTGGGCTAGATAAGTCTCACATCCTCTCTGCATCAACCTCAGTGCACTCATAAAGGATATCATCCTGGCTGGCACTGCTTGACTAACTCCTCTGAATACTGCCCTTGGCTGACTAGGAGATTCCAGTACTACCTCTTTGGTATAGCAGTTCATGATAGCCCTTTAAGCAGTGAGCCAATCCATACCTAGGATAACATCTATCTCTCTCAACTGTAGTATAATCAAGTCTGCCACCAACTCTGCTTGATCAATCCTAATCAAGCACCCCTTGCAGACTTCTCCTATGATAGTAGTACTACCTAAAGGTGTACTCACCTTTAGCCTATACTATAGCAACTCCCTATCACAATGTAGCCTACATGCCAAATGCGGTGAGATAAAGGAGTGTGTGGAACCTGGATCTAGCAATGCAAAAGCCTCAAAATCATAAATGAGAAGCGCACCTACAATCACATCTGGTGAGTCTTGAGCCTCTTGCCTGGTCAAAATATAGACCCGGGCCTGGGACTGCGGTCAGCTGCCCTACCCCTCAGTCCTCATAGAAGAACTCCTAGAGCTCACTCTACCTCTACCTCGACCTCTCTGTCCAGGTCCACTTCCTCTGCTCTGTTGGACCATAGCATCACTCCCAAATCACCTACTCACACCAGACTGAGCTCCCAAAGTAGCAGGACAATCCCTGATCCGGTGGTCAAAGGAGCCACATTTGAGGCAAGCTCTAGTTACCCTCCAACAATCACCACCATGCCTCCTCTCACAATGCTCACATACTAGAAACTAATTCTATACTGCACCCCTTCCACTGCTAGTCTGTGAAGATCTACCCCTCTGTCCAGATCATGACTACCTGGATCCATCTGGTGGTCTGAATGCTCTGTTCCAGAACTTACTGAATCTTTCTCCAGAAATGCCCTGACTCTCTTTAGGCCTCTTCCCTCTAGACCTTTGCCCAATCTCTGCTTGTCTCTCTCTCAATAGCTGATCAATTCTAATTGAAGTAGCTCTCAACCCAGTGAAAGTACCCAAATCTAAAAGCGCCAACCTTGTTCTGATCTCCATCTTGAGTCCATCCTCAAACCTCCTACACTTGTCTTCTTCTGTAGGGATCAGAGCAGTAGCATAACCCATCAACACATTAAACCTGATCTCATATTTAGCCACTGACATCTTACCCTACTTCAATTCCAAGAACTCCATCTTCATGTCCAAATAGATCTTGGGCATGTAATTATCTTTGAAGACCCTCAGAAAGTCTTCCTACTTCAATTGGCAAGGCCTGGTGGTACTACCTAGGACAGCCTTCCACCACTGGTAAGTTGGGCTCTACAGTAAGGACACTGCGTAGTTGAACCTCTCATCTGGCTCACTGTTCATCTGATCAAAATCCCTCTCAGTCATTTCCAACCATCTTTTGGCTTCAGCAGGGTCTGTGCTACTATAGAAATCCATAGCCTCTTGCTTCCGTAGCTTATCATACCTCCTCTCCCTTCTCTCAGGAACTCTAGGAGGCATTACCTCCAGTTGAGGTACAGAGGACTCGCTACTAGCTTCTACTGATCTTTGGTCAGCTGGTTGATCAATTTGATCACCTAGAGCGGATGACCTATAACAAACAATAATTTCAATCATTTTCTGCACTTCTCATGATATTTCATGCTTAACATCTCTATATGTCCCAATAGATGCCAACCATGCTCTAATACCACCTAAATGTAGTGCCCCTTACCATAGGATACACACCGGGAAACCCGGAGGTCATTTTGATATATATCCTACGATAAAGGCGGGCTACTATCGATCAATACATTCACTTCACATGGCATCATATCATTATTCACTTATAAAGCATCATAAGAAAATCACAATATTTTAGAACTAACTTTTTTCCACATTTCACTTCATAAAAATCGAAAGTCTACATTGTACCTTTAAACACTTACTACATGTACATCATTAAAACCTAGTACAAAAGTACTACATGAAAGAGGAAAATATACAAAGTCTATCTAATCTATCCAAAATTCCCAGCTGACCGACCTTTGGGCCATGACTTCTCTTTCCAAATCACAATCTACACAGCTGGTAGAGCCTCTCAGTAGCTAGAGTCATCTCTCGGTCCTGAAAAGACAACGTTGCAATTTTGGTGAGTTTTGCGAACTCAGTGAGGTAACCATCATTGATGGTTCACTCAATTCATGCAACCTATCATTTCACATAACAAATATTTCACAAAATAGCACCTTACATCAGTATCACATTTTCACTTAAGCATAGTCAAATTTTGCATTTTAATCGATCAAACATACTTATCAAAGTGCATATGGAATGCTTACGAGACACTTTTCCGATTGTTATGTTGTTGTGACCGAGTGCCTAAACTGTCCCGTATCTATTTTGGACACTGGGCTCATTACTAACTTTCCCTTATCTGATGAGGAAACAGGGCTCATTATACATAGTGAGCCTTAGGCTCTTAATCACTGTTTGAGCTCGAGGCTTTTTGAACACGTTGAGCTTTAAGCTCTGATCGGTGGCTACTCTGGTCACAACTGCCATTATCTGATCATGCATTCATGTATCGAATGTATCTCACATTTTCAATCAATCATGTCATAACACATTTAGTTCTTCACATTAACATTCAAGTAGCACTTCAATATACATTCCACATTTCACAATCATTGGACCTTCTGTCCATAATCAACAAACAAGCTGCATTCATTCAATCATTTAAAAACAGAAATTAAGCACACAAGTAATTAAGCGAGACCATCTAGGTTACTTACTTGTTGCTCCTGAAGCTAATGCCTGGAAGCTCCAGCAACTTCTGGAGGTTGACGTTCCAATTGCTCCTCTATATCAAACACCATACACATATATCACAATTTGTACAATCATAAGTGTTTAATAATGCACATGTATGAAATGAAATATGTATAGCACATGTTCATGACAATTCCGAGTATTTATCCATAAATTTCATCACAAAGTCATTCTCGTATCAAAAATCATCTAAGTAAAATTTATACTTAAGTTATGCCTTACTAAAACCATTAAAATCTTTATTCCTTTCTCATTGACTCACTTCAGATTTTTTTTCCAAGTCACACTTTCAGGTCTACTGTTCACATTCAATTAGAAAGTGAAAATGATATAATTTGGTCTTATACTCTTCTAGAAAAGTGTTCCTCTATGTCTTATATTTCTATTGACACAAAAATCACTCAATTTGGTTCAGTAATTTGGAAGATATGCCTCAAACATTTCGGGCTGTTCATATTCAAAAATAGTGTACTATTTATAACTTCCATCCAAAAATAAACCATCTTAGATACTGAATCACAATTCTACTTCTTATATTATTTGTATCCCTATGTCTCTATTTTACTCCAAATTAAAAATCATTACAATTGGATAACTACAAATCAAGATTTGATCAAAATACTGAAGCATATTTAAGTTGTGTAGGAAAGTTAACCGTGGCGAAGCCAGGAGGTGGCCGCGGCGAGCTTGTCTCGAGAGGAAAATTCCTCATGAAATCCTGCAAGTTGGCCGCGATGAACCAAGGAGTTAGCCACGGCAAACTTTCACAGAAGCACAATCAGTGAACAAGTTGCTGCTATATCTTCTAGATTTTACAACATCTAACCTCTTGCACCTAACACATCTTGTACATAGATTACCCTTTCTACTTCATTTACTCTTCATTCTCAACTCCATTTCAACTCAATATCGTTCACAAACAATTCATGATATATATTTGATCATTAACTCAAAACATAACACGTGCATACATTTACAAAAATCCATTTTTCTGTATTTTTTTCAATCCCATCTTAGGACTCATTTTAACTCTAAATTATCTCTACATCAATTTAAATCATAGATCAACATAAACACAAAAGAAGACATGCACATATCCAGATTTTTTTTCTCATGCACGACAAACACATATAACACCATCTTATAATCATATGCCCTCTAAGCATCATTATATATGCTTCAATCAACAAATCAAGAAGAGTTAAGCATTTAACTTGTTTACTTCAAGATCTTCAAAAATCACCTAACCCTAGCTTTCCCATGTATCATACAACCATCAACTCTCATGGAGGAATGGGTTGGGTCTTCTTGTAGGAAGGTCAAGAAGACAAAGAAAATAGAAGTAAATGATGGATGAGAGCAATATGCAACATTAATGAAACTTGGTGAAGCAAAAACGTGAAGAAGAAGGAATGAAGAAGATGAAGGTAGGAGAGACTTACGAAGAAAGAGAAGCAATTGACAAGTGAAAGACCAAAAAGTTAGTCTTTCAATTAACAAAAACATAGGTTTAACAAGTGGTGTGGACTTTCTTATGGTTTCTAATGGGTCCTCTTTATTACTAGTCTATTTGTCTCCAATTACTACTCCAATTGTCTCCAAATTTCAATGACATAAGTCATTAAATCTCAAGGTTATTTATAAAAATTTTCACTGCCATTAGACAATAAATTCTACTACCATTTTTAATTGTCATGTCACTTGGCATTTTTTTAAAAATCCAAAATTACCCATATTTTCAGAAAATTTTCTAAAATTCTCCAAAAATTCTAAATTAATTTATACACTCACCAAATCAATTTCAATATATAAAAACCACATTTCCCAATACACTCACATTTATAAACAATTATACTCGGAATGTCAATGAATACATATACAGTCATTTTAAATGTGCAACATTTCACTATTCACTTATATGCGTATGTCATATCATGTATGAGCATGAAAAATGCATGTCTAAGCTCTCGTTAATCACTCATTTTTACTATTGTAACCTTCCAAAGGTAATGGGATGTTACATTCTTAATAGTCCATCAATTATACCTCAATTAGACCTTAATTATAATCTAATTCCTCATCAATATAATCTCCAATTTCAGCTTAAAATGATTTAATTAATAGCTCACAAATTATTGTCTTACATACATCAAGAATCAAAGCAGAAACTATTATTCATAATCATGCATAAAGTCCTAGTTCTTTCTCACTTCAAGAACACTATATTAACATCTTTCTTTAGCATAAATTCACCTTCATTTCACTTCAAATCCTAGTCCAATTCTTCCATAAAACAACCTATAACCTATGGTTTTAATTCATGAAGAACAAGCACAAAACATCCAAGTTCATTCAAGATATTCCAACACACTTTATCATCAACATCATATACATGTCACTCCAATTCAATCATCATTATTATTCTATTAAACCGTGCCATAAAGATCAGAGCTCTACTTTCTTGTTAAGCTCAAATTCCACCTCAATACATCAATTTAATCTATCCCTCCATGTAATCTCATCACAATTTCTGTTGGAGTTATGTAAATATAGTGTCGTGGAAAGCAAGTGCATTTACTTATAGCTTAATTTTCTTCCAGTTACTTTTTGTAATGAAAATATTTATTATTAATAAAACGAAAGACTTTGGTTTTATATGTATGAACATAATAAAACTAGTCATAAGGTACCGAGATTCTTTTGTAAGTAATATGCATATATATAGAGATGTATGGGAAACATGTATATTATTAGAATCTAAATCAATTGATTCACAGTTGAATAATCAAGTTGGTCGCTTGATTATCGTTTAGACTATAGTGTTGCGATTTATCTCCATGTAAGTAAAGGAGTTTACTTCAAAGGAATGATGAGTTTCATATCATGATAGGTGTTGACTATCGATAATGGCACTATTAAATGAATCTGGAATCACTTATGTTTTAATGAATAAAGTAGGTCATTACTTTAATCTTAAAACATACATTTTAGCATTTGCTTATTATGGACCACAATCTTGATTAGTGGTGAACTTATATGTGTTTCATTATAATTCTTGATATGATCGGAATGGATTTTTTTATAGAGTATTAATCCAGTGTCTGCATGTTGGAATTATTAATTGAAACATGTATCAGGGAATCATCACTTCTAGATGTTTTATAGAGATTGGTGATTAAAATGGCACCAGGAGTTTGATGGACTAGCTACCCATCAATTCTTAACACTAAGATGTGATCTTTGTATTAATCACCATATAGAGTAAAACGGGAGATCTAGAAAGAAAAACAAATATAAGGGCAAAATGATAATTTTACCCTTTATTGTGCAGATGGCTATAATAAGGTTCATAATAGGGTTCGCAATTGGACATCTTATTTGAAATATTTGTTTTCATAATATTTAGTAATTCAAGAGTTCAACTAATTGTCTTTAGTGGAATGACATTTATTTAATAAGCTAAAATTAATCCTAATGAGATTAAATTAATTCTGGGCTTATTCGAGCTTTAATTATCTAAGTTCAATAAAATTCCCCACTTGGCTTCAAGGAAGGTTATCAAACAAAGTGTGAAATATAAATGGAGGTTTTAAAGCCCATGATTGAATGTTGGGCTTGCACTAATTAATGGCTAATTAGAAGCCCAAATGTACATTTAGAAATGTGCTAGACTTTGGTTTAATTTGATTAATTTGATTAATTAAATTAAAACAAAATTCTTAAAGAAATGGAAGGTGTATTAGGGCTAAATGTGCAGCTGCACATTTAGCATTGAATTGCTAACTAAAGATGGTATTTATCATGCTTTATCATCATTAAATGAAGTAATAATCTTACCATTAAATTTTTTAATAGTTCTCTTTTAATGATGGCATGTAATGTAACCTTTAGCATTCATTTGATTAAAGATGAAAGAGTTGCATTTGATGGATCATCTTTCTTCTTTCATCACTAAAACTAAAATTGACATGTCATTTTAGGTTATTGGTCTTTTCATATAGCCATCTTAAAACAAATGAGAAGAGTCTCATTCAATGGTTTCTTTATGTTTTGATTAAATAATGAAGTGATGCATTGGATGCTTACTACTTTTCTTTCTTTTCATGCATAACCGAAATTGACAAGGTGTAAGAGAGTTATTCTTACATTTTTTGGAGTCTCTCTCCTTTCTTGCATGTGTTATCCAAAATTTGAATGAGAGGTGTCTCATCTTTGGCTTCTTTATTCTAAGAAAAATCTCCTCTAAATGTTTCGTCTCCTTTCCCACCAAAGGATCTTGTTAACCAAGTTGTCCAAGAAGAACAAGTGGTAGATCGGATTGGTTGAAGATACAACAACAAGGAGAGGATACATTGAAAAAAGAAGGGATTCAAAAGCAAGGCTAAAGCTAGGAGAGGATACAAGAAGAAGGAGAGGATAGTACAGCGAGGAGTTAAAGCTATAGCAAAGGAGTCGGTAATATAATCTCCATGTTATTCTTATGATAATTATTTTCCATATACCGTATCATGTATGGCTTGGCATATATTTTGATTTGGTTATCTTGCTTGTGCTATGTTTTGATTTCTAAAAAAGTTTTGAAATCTACCGTATTCGCCAAATCTTGCGTATTTTATTTTTCGATCCACAATTAGTATCAGAGCCATGTTTATTATGCATGATTTTGGTTCCTATATGTGATAAATGGGTTGGCAATTATTTTTAGTATGCTGCATATTTTTATATTTTTACTTGATAGAAATATATATGGTATATGTTTTGCTCTTTTGGCTGTCCATATAATTTATATTTACCATGTAAGATTTCTTCATTTGGTTTATAACAAGGAGGGTGGTCTATCATCACCAGGTTTCCTTCTTGGCTTCATTTTTCTGTTTATTTTGATTTTGTAATGTACAAATTGATGTAATGATGAAAATGAAGCAGCCATGGATTGAAGAAATGAAGAGGTAATGGTTTCGATGTATCCTTTTGTGTATTGGCATAGTTTAGGTTTTGCGAAAACCAAAATGCTGGATTTTTGTTTCAATGAATCAAGTTTCAGTTTTATGTAAAAGCAAGTGCTGGATTTTTGTTTCAATGAATCAAGTTTCGGTTTTGATTAAAAAAAAAGTGCTGGTTTTTGTTTTAATGGAACAATTTTTGGTTTTAATGAAAACAAGTACTATTTTTATTTGTTATGAAAAAGATTCGAATTTATGAAAAGATAGTGCTGGATTTTTTGTTTTCAAAGTAACAAAATTCGAAAATGCGACTACACATTTTTTTACTAAATGGGCTGGGTCATGTGAGCGAAGAGTTCAAAGCTGAAGATCTAAGTCCAAGAAGATTTTTTGGCCTAAAAGCCTTGTAATTTTTTTTTTATGTTCTAAGATGGACAATCAAAAGTGGCTTATTAATTCATAAGATGAATGGATGCAAATAATATGTAATATTAAGTGATTGTATGCCATTTCGAAAATTGCCAAACCTAGGCTTTGCCATGTATTCATTATGTATGAGATATATAATGAAACAATATAGGATGGATAATAAATTGCATCTAGACAAGATGGTTTTTATTAAAACTTAAAGCCCAAAAAGATTAAGTGGGAGAGGATTCTTATGTGAGAGTCCACGATCTCCATATAATGGCCCATTGCATGTGGTGGAATGTTACTCCCCAACGGAGGACATAGATCCTAGATATTGCATGGTTTAGGTCTCCTAAAGGATAAGTCAACTCATTGGTAGCAAATGTGACCTCCCAATGAGATAGGATTTGCAGGTACCTTTAATCGATGAATCAAATGGTTATACATTCAATATAGTTTATCAAATAACGTACCCACCGTAGCTCTGTTGATAAATGTATAGACCAAATTATGACGCTTCTCAAAAAGTTAGGCATGAAGATGCTTGGTATCCTTTTGAGTAGGAGGGTCCCAGTTTTTCTTTTAATAGATAAGATGGCTCACTGTCACTTAGTCTATTATAGATAAGAAAAATAACCGTCGTATAAAGATTTAATTGTTTTTAAGTTTTGCTAAGTCTATCATCATGCACATATGCATCATGATTTTATACAAAGTTCCAATATTGTTGATTAGTTTATTTACTCTTTAATATGAACAAATTTCATAGGTATTAACTGAAAATGATCCTGCACTTCTGGGGGTAAATTCAACTCCTGAGCAAGTCTAACAACATGAACGATGGTAAAATGCTAATAAGACTACTAAGTTTTATATTCTAGCTTCTGTCAGCGGCATGTTGTAAAAGCAAATTACTTGTATGAAAACTGCTAGTGCAATGGTTCATCACCTATATGAGACGTTTGGTGTGAGGACTAGGTCTGCAAGGGTGAAAGTTATCCAAACCTTTCACAATCTCAGACAAAAACCTAGTGAACCACTGCGGGATTACATGCTTAAGATAATCTCTGCAGTCACTGAGGCTGAGATGCTTTGAGCGGATATAGATGCGGACATGTAGATGATTATGGTCATGAATAGCTTAAACTCTTCTTTTCAATAGTTTAAGTTGGACTATGAGCTCAACAACAAGGATTACACCTTTATTGAGTTGATGAATACTCTCTAGAGTATGGAAGAGATATTAAATATTAAGGCTCATGGGCCAGAAGCTAATGTAGCATCTTCTTCTAAGCCCAAGGATAAGGGCAAGCGAAAGAAGAAGGGTCCAATAAAAAAGTAGGCCTAAACAGGGCTTAAGGCCTAACCCATGAAAAACAAGGCCAAAAAGAACATCAAGGGAAAGTGTTTCCACTGTGATAAGATGAGCCATTGGAAAAAAAACTGTCCAATCTACCTTGAGGCTCTCAAAAGCAAACAAGGTATGAGTTTCCTAAATTTGTTAGGAACTATAAATGCGGCAGATTTATCTGATTCTTGAATATTAGATTTAGGAGCCACTAACTATGTTTGCAATTCTTTGCAGGGGTTCCAGTAAATGAAAAGACTACCTAAAGGCCAGTTTCAAGTAAAGATAGCAGATGGATCCTATGTTTCAGCAGAATCAGTGGGAGTAG
>JAOQMS010055845.1:0-27434 GCA_027563885.1 Erythroxylum longipes | reverse complement strand
TCTCCTCCAAACATTTCTTCTCCTTTCCCACCAAAGGATTTTGTTAACCAAGTTGTCCTAGAAGAACAAGAGGTAAACCAAATTGGTTGAGGATAAACAACAAGGAGAGGATAGATTAACAAAGAAAAGGATTTAAAAGCAAAAGGCTTTGGATACAAGAAGAAGTAGAGGATAGCGCAGCGAGAAATTAAAGTTGTAGCGAAGGAGTCGGTAATATCACTATCTTGTTTATATCTATTATTATCCTTAATGTATAGATTGGCAAGATGATTTGGATATATTGCTTCCGTTGCAAATAAGATTTCTAAAAAGTTTTGAAATCTAGCGGTTCTCCAAATATGACATGCTTTCTTTTCCCGATCCAACAAATTTAAGGTCACTTAATTGTGAATCATATGACATATGTCAATCTTGCTTATTAGGTAAGATGACAAAAATACCCTTTAATAAGCAAGATGACAAAATCACTCTTTAAAGAAAGGTTGAATGTTGTTATGCTAAATTAAGTGGGATTAAAAGCCACTTAATTCCCACTAACTCTCTATTGATGTTAGGGGTTAGATTAAGGCCAAAGGGTGTCAAAGACACTCCATTTTTGTGCAAAAGTTGTAAGAAATTTATGTGTCTTTTTGTGAAATGTTCACCATCTTCTAAAATACTCTCTCAAAGAACACACCATAAAGCTGGCAATTTTTGTGTGTTCTAGACATTCTTCCTAAGAGGTTTCAGGCTTCACTCTTCATATGGATATCATTATAGACATCCTTCTTTGTTCATTTTGGTTTAGGACAAATCAAAGAGGTGAAGACAATGAAGAACGATAGAGATTATAAGATACACATGTTAAGTTCATGTTTTGTTTTAGTACTTCTAATGAAACATGTTTGATTCTTTATTTTCTAGGTTTTGTTTTATTTTTTGCTATGTATTTTGATAGTTGATGCATGTGATGCATGATTAAGACCCATTAGTGGTATCATAGCCATCTTGTGCCTATTAGATATAGTTTCTATTACATGTACAATGGGATTGCATGGCTGTGACAGATGTGGGTCTGTTCTTGGAAATTTTGAAATTAAATTATGAAAAAAATTTCATGATTTTCTTTCACTATTTGCTCATAAGATGTTATCAGATGGTTTTAGTAATTGAAAACTGATTTCAATCTGATTAAAATATTTATTGTCAAAATTCTAACAATATGCTGGAAAATTATTTTTTGTGGGCTAAATTGATGAGGTTTAACATGTTTTTCATGGAATTTGATTATTGAAATTTTGTGTAAACACATTTAGAATTTTTTTAATCCTATGGAAATTTTCCATAATTAATTAGCATTTTTAATTAAATTTTCAGACAGTAACCAAATGTGGTCAGTTTTTGTTGAAATTGATGGAACTATTTTGATTGATAATATTGTGTGTATATGTTTTGGTTCCAGAACCTTGAAAATATTTTTATGTGACAGAAATGTGTTATTTTGATGAATGAAGCATGTCAAAATGATTTTGATCAAATTAAGATTTCTAGAAAAGCTTTTAGATGTCAAATTTGTCATTTTTAGCATCTTAATGGTTTTTCGGTTATTTTGATAATGTTTGGGTGATTCCAAAATTATTTTGATGAACTTGAAACAACCTCGAGATGCATGGAATGATTATTTGATGTTCTGAAAATTTTGTGAAATTTTGGAAATTAATTTTAAATTAATTTATGTAGGGCATTATTTTTTAGTAAGCCTAGAAATTGGCATGTGACAAAATTTATGTTTAATTTTGACATCAAATAATCAATTTTAAGCCAAATTAATTTCTAGAATTAAGAGTTTAATTTAATTTCATTAATATTAAATTCTAAATCGAAATGACATGCAAGATTAAATTTAGCAAGATAACACTTATGAAGAAATTCGATTTAAGAGTTAATTAACTTCCAAAATGTATGATCCATAACTTGTCACAACCAAATTTGATGTATTTAATTTTATGCATGTTAGGAGCATGAGTGGGCTTCTATGATGGATGGTTATGGACTTAAGCCCAATATGATTGGGGTGTCCCTATCATGCCATATAATTATAATAACTATATATATATATATAAATATATATATATATATGATATATACAAGACCATCCTAGTTAGACGAGACGTAAGTAGAAACACCTCACTTAGGATATTAAAACTAATGCCTTCCATTAATACAATGAGAACCAGAGTTCTTTTAATGTTAAGGTTATTAGGGAAACCCAAGCCCACTCTACAGGAATATGTTCAATCCATAGAAATATGATTTCTAGATTAATGGATCGGTTCTAACTAGAAGTGTAACATCCCATTATCCCATGATTAGGGTTAGAACCCTAGGATACTATACATAAGAATTTACGGAGAATCTAGAAGTACATTTCATCAAAATAATTATACGTGCATTCGTTGACATTTTCCATGTATAAGTGATTTTAATGTGATTAAAGTGTGAATTATGGATTAATTGTCTTGAAAATTTGAATTGGTTTGTATTTGAATTAATTTTGCATTTTGGTGACATTTTAGATATTTTAGAAATTTATCAAAAATTTGGAGTATTTTAGACTAAGGAAAAATGTAGAATTAAGAGAAAAATGGAAGTGTGACTTTTGGTAGCTTAAATGTGTGACAAATGGACTAGTAATTAATTGACAAATGGACAAATTATTGTGCGACAAGTGGACCAATCTTAGAGTGACATATGGACTACTTAATTAGTGACTGATGGCAGCATCTTGAGTGGAGTAGTGGTAGCATCTTGACTGGACAAATGTAAGACATGTCTTAGGACAAATGTAGTACTGTAATGGTGACACCAAGCATGTGCTGTAGCAAGTTTCTATAGCACAATTTTGCTACCTTTTTCCTTCGGTTCCTTCACCAGAATTGATCCTTCTTCTCTTGGAAATTTCGCCTGAACCCTATCCAAATTGCTGAACCAAAACCATCTTTTTACCTTACACAAAATAGCCAAGAAAACTAGCTGAAATTTACCTTCATCTTGCTGTCAAAAAACACCTTGTTTCCATCTTAAGTTTGTGATGAATCTTACATGCTTGGAGGCTTAGTGAATCTGAATTTTTCAACTGAGTTGGAAGCCTAAAAGGTAAGTAACAATTTGAGATTTATAACATGTTAAATGGTATGTGAATGATGTTTGAATTGGAATGAATTGAATGTAAGGTTGATGATGAAGTGTGCTGGAATATTTTATATGGAGTGTTTTACTGAACATACATCTATATTTTGGCCATAACTTGATTCGTGAATACTCGAATTGGATGAATTTTGATGTAGAGTAAACTGGACACATATGGATATGAAGTAATAGAATTTGAAATATGTCCTTAAGAGTCATAAAATTTAGATTGAAACTGATAACTATGTACTGTTGTGTTATGACAATAGTCTGTAACCATTTGGTTATAACTTTCATAATACTGAACTAAAACACATGAATTTGATGTCATTAGAAAATTTAGACATTGTGGAACATTTTATTATAAGTAAGTGTTGCCTAAATACCTCATGTTCTAGGTCAACATGGTCATACAAAACTGACCCGAAAATCTATTTTAAAAAAACATCTGGAAGAATAGAGTTGTAGGTCAAAATTGCGGTTTCAATTTTATCTTCCTCTTTTGGCCTATTGTACATATCTTTAGGGCATGAATTTGAAGAAATGAAAACCATGAAAGTTGTATATATAGGTCTTAGTGTGACCTCTATGAAATTGGCTTGATAAATAGTGACTAGAGCTTGAGTTGTACTTGTTTTGCTAAGACTGCCTGCGGTAGACTCCTATACCGGAACCTTATGTTATCTTTAAATTTTTGGGGACCTTAGAGCTCAAATTAGTCAAAGTATATAACATGAAAAATTATTATTGATGTCTTATTAATGCTTCTATGATACAGTTTGTCCAGAATATATCTTGATAAGTTTATATAGTTATTTGAAGTCATAACTTAAAAAAGTGGACTGTTTTGATAAGGATGAGTTCAAATCTGGAAATTTTATTTTGTTTAAGCAATAAATGAGTTATTTTAATGCAAACATGAGCTATAGAAAATGGTAAATGTGTATAAGGTATGGATGAATGAGCATTGAAGATCATAGGGTATTTATGAATGAGAATTGGGTGAATGAATGAGCATGTGTTGTTGGAAAATTTTAGTGATTGTATAGATGTAGCTTGTTAAAATTTTAGATATATATTACCAATTGTGAGAGTTTATAACCCTAGGAAAAGAGTGATAAATGTGTGAGTGATGAATTGAAAGTGATAAAGTGTATTAAGGCATAAACCTAATTGTAAACTAAATGATGCTCAAACCATGATGAATGTATAAGTATGATTTGTGAATAAGATTTCATGCCCAGAAAAATCAATTAAGCATGCATTAAACATGATGCATATAAATGTGTAACTTTAAGCATTCATTTGATTGATCAATTAGTAATGTGTACATCTGTGTATTATTCAATTTAGAGGCACACATCGACCGACACCAACCAAACATTGCTGACACATCAAGGCAATAACTAACTGGAGTGTACTGTGAGTTAACCTAATTGTTTAAACTAAAATATTTATGCTTCTGTTGGAATTGTATGTATAGTGGATAACCTAGATGTGAGATTTCGATTGGTAATATGTTCCATTCAAAATGTGTTGGTTAAACTTAATTCCTCTCTATTGAATTGATATTGGTACAATTATGATATTACTGATTCCGGACAATTGATTGTCCGAGGAGTTTGATATTCAAAACTGTGTTAGGAGTGTTTATGATTTGAATGTGAATAAGGAAATTGAATGCTCAACTATTTGTTGAATGTTGGACTTAGATCCGATGAAATGTGAAAATTGAATGTGCTCATTGACTGAAAGTGATTGATGATATATTATGTGAACTATTATACTCCATTACATGATGCATGTTCACATAAAGGACTTGTGACTAAAGTAGCCAATGCGAAATGATCTTTAATCTTAGTTATGCGAATCATAGCCTCAGTCTCAATGATTAATGAGCCCGGATTCCATAACAGATATGAGACAGTACTAAAAAGTGTCCGGTATCTACATTGAATACGGGATAGTGAAATAAGCACTCATCACAGCAAAGTTAAAATGGAATGAGTCTCATTTTCTTTTGCATTTGTATCTTTAAATGTGTTCATGATATGGATTGCAAATGAATGTTGGATTATGTTGTGTTGATATGGAGAAATGCGACTTGGATGGTGATGTGAAGAATTGTGATGAATGAGTGTTATGTTATGAGAGGATTACATGATATTCTTACATTCAAAATGTACTTCTGCAATGACTTAAAAAGTGATTGTATTTTTTTAAATGCTTCTTGTATTATGATGCAAATTGTAGAAAATAAATTACAAAATTGAATGAAGCGTTACTTTAATTGAGCTAAATGTTATTCATTGATATATATATATGTGTGTGTGTTCTATTTTGAGGGAGCACATCAATGAGGGTTCACTCACTAAGTTTGCAAAACTCATCAAAATTGCAACGTTGATTTTCAGGTACTGAGAGGAGACCTTGCTAGTAGAGCAAGCTAACTGATGTTTAGTACTGCCCATTTTGGATCAAAATATGGCTCAAACGTCTGCTCAACTATTATCTGAGGATTTTAGATAGAGTACTTTGTATAGTTTTCATTTTATGCGGAATCTTTTGTTTAAAACAACGTGGTCTCAAATGGTTTCTGTAATGTAAATATATGAATGGTTTGTAATGAAATAATAGTGTAATGCATGTTTTGGTAATGAAGTGAGATAAGTTGTTTTTATGATTACTTCTGATGTGTAAGATGCCATGTTAAATGACTGTGATTGTTCTACCATGCCATTTTTGTAGGGTATGTGTTCGAATATTCTCAAGAATTTCGAGCATATGTCCTACTGTTGTGGTTTGTTACAATTTTTGGTATCAAAGCATGGTTTGCATCTTTAGGGACATATAAGAGCATTTAGATATGATATATGGTGAGAAATTCGTATAGTGATCACAAGTATTGTTTGATATAGGTCATCCTCCGTAGGAGATCAAGTTGTAGAGTCAGCTGAACTTGAGTCCAGAAGAGCCAATTGAGAGTCTCCAATACCTCAGTTAGAGCAGATGCCTCCCAGAATTCCTGAGAGAAGGGAGAGGATGTATGATAAGCTCTAAAAACAGGGGGCTATAGACTTCTGTGGAAGTACAGACCCTGTTGAGGCAAATGGTTGGTTGGATAGAACTGAACTGGTGTTTGATCAGATGGACTACAAGTTCGATGAAAGATTTGATTATGTAGTCTCACTATTGCTAGGTCCAGCATATCAGTGGTGGAAGACTGTTCCTAGTAGTTTCAAGGAGAATTGTATGCCAAAAATATACCTGGATCAAAATATGAAGGAGTTCCTTGATCTGAAACAAAGGAACTCCATAGTAGTTGAGTATGAAGTGCAATTCAATGTTTAATGAGTTGATGGGATATGCTACAACCTTGATCCCAACGGAGGAAGACAAGTATAGATGGTTCGAGGATGGGTTGAATATGGAAATTAGAATGAGGTTGGACATTACGAATCTTAGTAGTTTTATTAAACTGAGAGAGCTGCATCGATTTGAATTGAGTAGTTACTAAAGGATGGGCAAGTAGAGTATAGACAGGAGCCCAGAATGAAGAGATCTGGACAATTCCAAGATGAATCTAGTAGAAGATTTAGTAAACACTAGAGCAAACAACCACGATCATAACAGAGATCAAGACAGTTACAGTTTAGGCCGAGAGGTGGATTTGGCTATTCTGGCAGAAGTTAGCTGTCTGGAGGGTAGACATATAGCAGGCAACCATTACAGATTCCCAGTTGTGAGCACTGTGGAAAAAACATGGTGGGGAATGTTAGAGGTTAACAGGAGCTTGTTTATGTTGTGGCTCTTATGAGCATCAGCTTAGAGACTGCCCTGCAATTTCTGGAGCCCAGTTTGGAGTGAGAAGGGGCTCAGTGACTAAGACAACTATCTAGCAAAGTAAAGTTAGTGGAATGGGATAGAGAGGCAGAGATAGAGGCAGAACTAGTTCCATAGGTCTTAGTGTTAAGACTGAAGTGTGGAGTAATCAGCCACACTCCCAACTCATAACTATTGCTATCACTAGACAAGAGGCTCAGGACTCCCCAGATATCGTTGCAAGTGTGTTACATGTCTTTCAATTTGAGGCATTTGCATTGTTAGACTCTGGGTCTACATATTCATTCATCACCCTACATCTGGCATCTAGACTGCATTGTAAGAGATAAATGATGAATTATGGTTTAGTGGTGAGTACTCGAGTAGGAAGTACTATAGTAATTGGTGAGGTGTGTAAGGCGTGCTTTTTTGAATTGACCAGGCAGAGTTAGAAACTAAATTGATTGTATTACAGTTGAAGGAAATAGATACTATTATAGGCATTGATTGGCTCACTATTTATAGGGCGGTAATGAACTGTTATACTAAAGAGGTAGTTCTTGAATCCCCTAATCAGCTGAGAGTGGTATTTCGAGGAGTTAGTCAAGTAGTGCTAGCCCAACTAATTTCATTTATGAGTGCTTTAAGATTGATCCGAGGTGGATGTGAGGCTTATTTGGCCCACGTAGTTGATAGCCAAAATGAAGTAACCATTTAGGATATTCCTGTTGTTAAGGATTTCCTAGATGTGTTTCCTACTGAACTACCATGTTTACCCCCAGAAAGTGAGATGGAGTTTGCCATTGACCTTGTTCCATGTACTGCTCCTATATTAATTCCTCCATATAGGATGGCACATGTGGAACTGAAGGAATTGAAGACCCAGTTATAGGAGTTGTTGGATAAGGGTTTATCAGACCCAATGTGTCACTTTGGGGAGTTCAAGTATTGTTTGTAAAGAAGAAGAATTGAACTCTGAGGTTCTATATTGATTATTGGCAGTTGAATCGGGTAATAGTTAAGAATAAGTACCCATTGTCGAGGATTGATGATTTTCTTGATTAGTTACAGGGAGCTCAAGTGTTTAAAAAGTTAGATTTGAGAACGAGATACTATCAATTGAAAATAGCTAAGGCTGATGTACCAAAGATTGCAGTTAGAACAAGATATGGGCACTTTGAGTTTTTGGTGATGCTGTTTGGAATGACTAATGCCCCAGTAGATTTTATGGCCTTAATGAATAAGGTATTTCAACCTTATTTAGATCACTTTGTGATTGTGTTTATTGATGATATTTTCGTGTATTCGAAGTGCAGAGAGGAACATGCAGAACATCTGAGTTTTGTTCTCTAAATAATGAGGGAGAAACAGTTGTATGCCAAATTCAATAAGTGTGAATTTTGGCTTGATCAAGTAATATTCTTATGTCACATTGTATCGAGTTATGGCATACAAGTAGACCTAAAGAAAATAGAAGCAGTGATGAAGTGGGAATCTCTGAGAAATGGGACTGAGATTTGCAGTTTCTTTGGATTAGCTGGTTATTACAGAAGGTGTGTCGACGTTGATCTCATACCCTTTGAGAAAACATTTGAGGAAGAATATGCCTTTTAGATGAAATGATGATTGTCATAGGAGTTTTGAGGACCTAAAGCATCAGTTAACTACAGCACCAGTGTTAGCTATTCCATCTGGATCTAGAGGATATGTTGTATAAAGTAATGCTTTACACCAGGGTTTAAGATGTGTACTGATGCAGTACGGCAGGGTAATAGTATATGCATCGAGATAGTTGAGGTCTTACGAAGTTAATTACCCGGTACATGATTTAGAGCTCACTACTGTAGTATTTGCTTTGAAGATTTGGAGACACTACCTGTATGGTGAAACTTTTCAAGCATTTACTGATCATAAGTTTAAAATATTTGTTGAGTCAGAAGGAGTTGAATATGAGACAGAGGAGATAGATAGAATTGTTGAAAGCTTATGATTGTACAATTGAGTATCATCTTAGCAAAGTTAATGTGGTAACTGATGCATTAGAAAATCTAATAGTAATGTGGCATAGACACAGGCCTTAAGGTTACCAAACCTAATACAATTGAGAGCATTGAATGTTAAATTGAATTTGAGATAGAATGAAGCATTAGTAGCTACACTGAAGCTTTGGCCAATATTCCATTAGCGAATTAGAAAAGCTTATAGTAAAGATCCAGAATTAGAGAAGCTTATTGAGAAGTTGAAATAGGATTCGAGTTCTGATTTTGAGTTGAGAGGCGAGACATTATGGTTGAAGTAGACATTGTGTGTACCTGATGTTAATGATTTGAAAAGAGAGATTCTAGAAGAAGCACATATGGAAATTTATTCTATGCATCCTGGTACTATCAAGATGTATAGTATACTAAAACAAAATTTCTAATGGCCAGGGATGAAGAGGCAAGTGGTAGAGTATGTCGCTAAATGTTTGACTTGTCAGTAGATTAAGACTGAGCATCAAGCTCCAGTTGGGATGTTACAATCATTGCCAATTTCGAAGTGGAAATGGGAAGGAATCACAATGGATTTCATTATAGGATTGCCTAAGACTCCAAGGCAAAATGATGCTATATGGGTTATAGTGGATCGATTGACTAAGTCGGCCCATTTCTTACCAGTGAGAGAGAATAGCTCACTAGATTAGTTGGCATGAAAGTATGTACATAAAGTGATTAGACTACATAGGGTTCTGGTGTCCATAGTATTGGACAGGGATCCCATATTTACATCGAGGTTTTGGAAGAGTCTACAGTCAACCATGGGGACAAAGTTAAACTTCAGTACTGCATTTCATTCCCAAACAAATGGGCAGAGTGAGAGGACAATCAATACTGTTGAGGATATGATTAGATCATGTGTATTGGAGTTTTAAAGAGCTTCGGATCAATACATATCTTTAATTGAATTTGCTTACAGCAACCACTACCACAGTAGTATTGGAATGACATCTTATGAGGCATTGTATGGTAGAAAATGTCGATCACCTCTATATTAGGATGAGGAAGGGTTAAGAATGATAGAAGGCCTAGAATTGATACAAGATACAGTGGATAAGGTGAAACTGATTTGAAGCCGAATAAAATTAGCACAAGATAGACAGAAGAGTTATATCGATCAGCACAGAAAGGATATGGAATACAATGTTGGAGATGAAGTATTTCTAAGAGTCTCGTCTTGGTGAGGAGTGTTGAGATTTGGAAAGAAGGTTAAGTTAAGTCCTAGGTACATTGATCCTTATGAGATCTTTGAAAGGATAAGACCATTAGTGTACAAGTTAGCCGTATCGAATGAAATGCCTCAGATACACAACGTATTTCATGTGAGTATACCTAAGAGGTACAGATCTGATCTGATACATGTATTACCAGCTTAAGAGATTGAAGTTGCTAGTAATCTGAGTTATGTTAAGGAGCCAGTCAAGATAGTGGGATATCAGATAAAACAATTGAGGAATCAGGTAATTTCATTGGTGAAAGTCTTATGGAAGAATCACTCGAGTGAGGAAGCAACTTAGGAAATAAAAGAGCATATGAGAAAGCAATATCCCCATCTGTTTCATCAAGCAGGTAAGAATTTTGAGGACGAAATTTCTTAAGGAGGGGAGAATCGTAACATCCCATTACCCTATGATTAGGGTTAGAACCCTAGGATAATATATATGAGAGTTTATTAAGAATTTAGAAGTACATTTCTTGCATTATATGGCATGCACACACACATGAATAACGTTGTCACTCATGAAAATAATTATACATGCATTCATTGATATTTTCTGGGTATAAGTAATTTTAATGTAACTAAAGTGTCAATTATGGATTAATTGTCTTAAAATTTAAATTGGTTTGTATTGGAATTAATTATGCATTTTGGTGAAATTTACGATATTTTCAAAATTTATAAAAAATTTGGATTATTTTAGACTGGGGAAAAATGTAGAAATAATAGACAAATGGAACTATGACATTTGGTAGCTTAAATGTGTGACAAATAAACTAGTAATTAACTGACAAATGGACAAATTATTATGTGACAAGTGAGCCAATCTTGGACTGACATGTGAACTACTTAATTAGTGACTAATGGTAGCATCTTGAGTGGAGTAGTGGCAGCATCTTGAGTGGACAAATGTAAGACATGCCTTTGGACAAATGTAGTGCTATAATGGTGACACCTATCGTGTGATGTAGCAAGTTTCTGTAGCAGAATTTTGCTGCTTCTTTCCTTTGGTTCCTTCACCAAAATTGTTCCTTCTTCTCTTTGAAAATTTTCTTGAAACCTAGCCAAATTTCTACACCAAAACTAGCTTTTTACCTTACATAAAATAACTAAGAAAGCTAGTTGAAAGTTACCTTCATCTTACTATCCAAAAACACCTTGTTTCCGTCTTAAGTTTGTGATGAATCTTGCATGCTTGGAGTCTTAGTGAATCTAGAATTTTGAAATAATTTGGAATCCTAAAATTTAAGTAGCAATCGGAGCTTTATAACATGTTAAATGGTATGAGAATGATGTCTGAATTGGAATGAATTGCATGTAAGGTTGATAATGAAGTGTGTTGGAATATTTTATAAGGAGTGTTTTACTAAACATAAATCTATATTTTGGCTATAAATTGATCTATGACTATCCAAATTGGATGAATTTTTATATAGAGTAAACTAGACACATATGGATACATTTTTCATGAAGAAATATAATTTGAAATAAGTTCTTAAGAGTCCTATAATTTGGATTGAAGTATATTAACTATGTATTGTTGTGTTATGAGAACAATCTATTTTGCATTTCGCTATAACTTTCATAATACTAAACCAAAATGCATCAATTTGATATCATTAGAAAATTTAGACATTTTGGAACATTTGATTATAAGAAAGTGTTGCCTAAATACCTCAGTTTCTAGGTTATAATGGTAAAAAAAACTGACCCGAAAATCTAAGTTAAAAAAACATTTGGAAGATTAGAGTTGTAGGTCGAAATTGTGGTTTCAATTTTATCTTGCTCTTTTGGCCTATTTTACATATCTTTAGGGCATGAATTTGAAGAAAAGTAATGAAATAAAGTTGTAGATATAAGTCTTAGGGTGACCTCTGTGAAATTGGCTTGATAAAATAGTGACTAGAGCTTGAGTTATACTTATCTTACTAAGACTACTTGTGATAGACTCCTATACCAGAACCTTATGTTATCTCCTAATTTTTGGGGACTTTAGACCCCGAATTAGTCAAAGTATAAAACATGAAAAATGATTTTTGATGTCTTATTAATGCTTCTGCGAAACAGTTTGGCCAGGAGATATCTTGATAAGTTTATATAGTTATTTGAGGTCATAACTTTAAAAAATGGACTGTTTTGATGAGGATGAGTTCAAATCTGGAAATTTTGTTTTTTAAGGAATAAATGAGTTATTTTAATGCAAACATGATCTGAAGAAAATTATAAATGTGTATAAGGTATGGATGAATGAGCATTGAAGATCATAAGGTATTTATGAATGAGAATTGGGTGAATGAATGAGTATCTATTGCTGCAAATTTTTGGTGAATGTATGAATGTAGCTTGTTAAAATTTCATATATAAATTACCAATTGTGAGAGTATATAATCCTAGGAAAAAGAGTGATAAATGTGTGAGTGATGAATTGAAAGTGATAAAGTGTATTAAGGAATAAACCTAATTGTAAACTAAATGATGCTCAAAACCATGATGAATGTATAAGTAAGATTTGTGAATAAGATTTCATACCCGAAATAATCAGTTAAGTATGCATTAAACATGATACATAAACATGTGTAACTTTGAGCATTCATTTGATTGATTAATTAGTAATGTGTATTGTTTGATTTAGATGCACACATCGACTGACACCATCTAGACATTGCTGGCACGTCAAGGAAATAACTAACTGGAGTGTACTGTGAGTTAACCTAGTTGTGTAAACTCAAATATTTATACTTCTGTTGGAATTATATGTATAGTGGGTAACCTAGATATGAGATTTTGATTGGTAATGTGTTCTGTTCAAATTGTGTTGATTAAACTTAATTCCTCTATATTGAATTGATATTGATACAATTGTGATATTACTGATTCCGAACAATTGATTATCCGAGGAGTTCGATATTAGGGACTGTATTGGGAGTGTTTATGATTTGAATGTGAATAAGGAAGTTGAATGCTCAACTATTTATTGAGTGCCACATTTAGATCTGATGAACTGTGAAAATTGAATGTGCTCGTTGACTGAAAGTGATTGATGATATATTATATGAACTATTATACTTGGTTACATGATGCATGTTCACATAAAGGAGTTATGACTGGAGTAGCTAATGTGAAAAGATCTTTAAGCTCAGTTATGTGCACCAGAGCCTCAGGATCAATGATTAATGAGCCCGGTATCCAAAGAAACTATAGGATAATACTGAAAAGAGCCCGATATCTACATCAGATATGGGACAGTGAAATAGGCACTAGGTCATAACAAAGTTAAAATAAAATGAGTCTCATTTGCTTTTGCATTTGTATCTTTAAATGTGTTCATGATATAGATTGTAAATGAATGTTGAATTATGTTGTGTTGATATGGAGAATTGTGATAAATGAGTGTTATGGTCTGAAATGATTATACGATATTCTTGCATTCAGAATATACTTATGGAATGACTTAAAAAGTGACTGTATTTTTTAAATGCTTCTTGTATTATGATGCAAATTGTAGAATATGATTTATAGCTCTGAATGAAGTGTTACTTTGATTGAGCTGAATGTTTTTCATTGATATATATGTGTGTTCCTTTTTGAGTGAACACATCGATAATGGTTCACTCACTGAGTTCGCAAAACTCATCAAAATTGCAACATTGATTTTTAGGTACTAATAGGAGACCTTGCTAGTAAAGCAAGCTAACTGAAGTTTAGTACTGCCTTTTTTGGAGCAAAATATGGCTCAAAGGTCTGGTCAACTATCATCTGAGGATTTTAGGTAGAGTACTTTGTATAGTTTTCATTTCATATAGAATGTTTTGTTTAAAATAGTGTGAGCTCAGATGGTTTCTGTAATGAATGGTTTGTAATGAAATAATAGTGTAAAACATGTTTTGGTAATAATGTGAGATAAGTTGTCTTTATGATTACTTATTATGTGTATTATGCCATGTTAAATTACTATGATTGTTGTAACATGCCACTCCTGTAGGGTATTTGTTCGGATATTCTCAAGAATTTCGAGCATATGTCTTATGGTAGTGGTGTGTTACAAAAAGATTTGATTTATTGGACAAACCCAAGGTTAACATAGACAAAGAAAAAGTTTGGTAGTGTACATGCGATGTACATGCATCAAGAGTTGATATCCCAATGTGTGGTCAAACATCAATAGTTGATAGCACTAGATTCGATAATTGCATTATAAATGCAATTAGTATGACCAATACCTACCGATTGACCTAGGGGGCTTGTTGTGCAAACCCAAGGTCTTTCTTAGAGATATTGGATATCGAACCATTAAGAGAACTTCTAAACAAGTTCTCTAGGATTCATATTGAGGGTTATGGATTCGCAAGAAACTAGTGGTGGCTATAATGCATGTTATTAAGGTCCTAATTGACATGCATTTATGTACAGTTTAGCACCATTTCTTTCTTTACATTAGGTTGCAAGAATCAACATCATGACCACTAGTGTGAACCTATACTCACTTATGGAAGTCAATAAGTTGACTGGACTTAGCTTCCTAGACTGGCTTAGGAACCTGAGAATAGTTCACAAGTTAGAAAAACTAGGCTATGTCTTATAAGAACCATGTAACATCCCACTACTATAGAGCATATACAAGAACATCCAAAGGACATTTAAGTATATATCCTATGACAATGGCATGTTAGAGCAATCTCATACACTTATATGGCATCAAATAAAATAATACAATGCTTAAAAACATAACTCCTGATTTCATTCATCAACAAAATATACATTGTAATAGTACATCCTTTTAAACAAATATGTACATTACCAAAATTTGTGAAGTCTACAACCCTTTATACACAATTTCTACCTCACATAACTAAACTACATAAAAACAACTACAAATCCTTAGGTGCCAGCTGACAGGCCTTTGAGCCATTTATTAGTCCAATATGTTCTTCTAGAGAATCTTAGAAATCTAGGTCCCTTGTCTCGTACCTGAAAATTCACGTTGTAATTTTTGATGAGTTTTGCGAACTCAGTGAGTGAACCATAATTGATGATGCAGCTCAAAACAAGTACACAAATATCACAAATCCAACCAATTTCACAACATTTTCAATCTCAATAAGACATAATATATGACACACATTTCATATACATTCTTTCAAAACATGTATAACCTAACCAATCACATTATCAACAATGGCATATCACTTTATCATCACAATATCAGAATCGGATTCATAATGATATAAGTCATAATCATAAATATACAAATTCAAATGCATATGAGATTTCAGATTTATTATTATTTGTTGTGACCGAGTGCCTTTCAAATATATATACAGATACTGGCCTATTGAGCTCATTCAGATATAGAAATCAAGGAGCAAAGCTCTACATGCAAAATTTTGAGCCTAAAGCTCTTTTAGACTGGCTACTGTGATCACAATGCCTTTATCTGAACATGCATTTTATGAAATGCATCAAATAATAGAATATGTCATTAAAAACATTTACTTATGATGCATAGATAGAACCTCATATTCATCAGACTTCAATCTGGCATTCAACTTTCATTCAGTATTCAAAAATCAATCAGAACTCAAATGCAAATAGAACACTTCCAATACATTCCCAAATATCAAACTCCTTAGAATATTAATTTCTTGAATCATTATAATTAAGTCGTTATTACTTCAATAAATGTGAATTAAACAGAAATAAAATCAATCCTAGTGAAATCATCTAGGTTGACTCATAGTACGCTCCAATTTATGCTATTGCCTAGATAGTCCGACAATGTTTGAATGGCGTCTGACTTGAGCATCTAAAATCATACAATTCACACATAATTGGCATTAAAAAATTGATCAATCAAATACATATTCATTTGTTCACATATATACATATGTTATGTTCAATGCATCCTCAATTGACTTTTCCTAAGTATGTAACCATATTCAAATTTCCTAACCATTCAACAACATACTTTGTATACTACCATTTTGTAAATCAGATTTGTACCTTTAAATTAGCTTGATTTACTCCAAATTCATCAATCATACTTTCCAATTATCCTTTAACATTTCCATAATCCAAAAGCTTCTTACAATACACACATAATTGGTACTTTACATATGAAATTTTAGCAAGTTAAATCTATACATTTAACAAAATTTTTCCAGGAACATATATTCATACATTCACCCAATTCTCATTCATAAATACCCTATGCTCTTCAATGCCCATTCATCCATACCTTATACATATTATTCATGTCATAAAGATTATATTTGCATTAAAATAACTCATTTATTTCTTTAACAAATCAGAATTTCTAGATTTGAACTTAACACATCAAAACAGTCCCTTCTTTATGTTATGAATTCAATTAACTATATAAACTTATCAAGATATCTTCTAGCCAAACTTTTTCATAGAAGCATTAATAGAAATCAATAATCATTTTTCATGTTTTATAATTTGACTAATTCGAGCTCTAAAGGCCCAAAAAATTAGGAAATAACATAAGGTTCTTATATAGGGGTCTGTCACAGGCAGTATTAGGGAAACAAGCATAACTCAAGCTCTAGTCACTATTTTATCAAGACACTTTCACAGAGGTCAAGCTAACCTATATCTACAACTTTTATTCTTTGAGTTTCTTCAAATTCATTCTCTAAAGATATATAAGATAGGTCGAAAGAGGAAGACGAAATTGAAAGCAGAATTTTGACCTATAACTCTAATTTTCTAGATATTTTTTACGCTTTATACCAAAGTTAAAACATCCTCTTTATAGTTCATCAATTATAACTCCATTAGGCCTTAATCATACTTAAATTCGTGATCAATAACCTCTCCAATTCTAGTTCAAAATTATTCAATTAATAGCTCACAAATCCTTGCCTTTCATGCATCAAAAATCAAACCAGAAATCTTTCTTACATTATTATGCATATAGGTCTAATTTTTTCTCAATTCAAGAACAATCTTTTAACAACTTTCTTTTTCATAAATCCACCTTATTTATACATTAAATTACAGTCCAATTCATCCACATAATTCCCTATACTCCACGGTTTCCATATCCCAAAAACAAAATAGAAAAACTTCGAAGTTCATGCAACATTTTCCAGCACATATCTTCACCAATATCACCTGCATTTCATTCCAATTCAAGCATCGTTCTTATATCATTTGACATGCCATAAAACTTAGATTGTTACTTACGTATTGTTTATGGTCAAACCTATCTATTTGTTTTATTCTAAAAAATTGCAAGTGAACAAGTCGTGATTTGTATTAAAAAGAGCAGATATCGATCCCACAGGGATTGATGCCTAGACACTGCTTAATTTAGACACAACTTTGTTTAAGAAACTAAATTATGAAATGCAAATAATTTGGAAAATTAAATTAAAATTAAAATACTAATGTAAAAAATGGACAATACCGAAATTGCAGAAAATCTAAAGTCAAGAATCTAAATACTAGAGATTACTTTTTTCCTATTTTGTCTCCCTCATATTTTATCGATTGAATTATGACTCACCTTCGATTTTTGAATGTACTAATTACCCTTTCTCAAGGTGTAACTATTTATCCCTAATCGAATTAATGGGAATCAATTGGATGATCTCTCAACCTACCCAATGACTCTACCGATTCAATTAGTTATCAAACTATCCTATAGGTGATCAATTGACTAATCGAGATCTCTCTTCTAACTATTCAATTAACGTGATTATTAATAATCTATAGGTCGCTAACTCTCATTGTACAATCCTACATGAATTTCATTTCACTCACTCTCTCGATTTACTGCAAGATGACAATTAAAAACAACAATCAACAAAGACAATTACATTCAATTCAATAAAATAGGAGTTCAACATAATAGTTCCAAAACGCAATCCTTAAAATAAAATCAGCCGAGCATGGTCTCTTAACATCATCAACATTCAAATAATCCATTTTTAGAAAGAATAGAAGAGATTAAAATGACAAAAAATTGAATAGAAAGACTCCTCTTCTTTGCCAAAATCTGGAATTTTGGTGTTAACGTGCTATTTTGCCCAATCTTGATGATGATCCTTGTCTTTAATCCTTTCTCAATGCTCCAAACATGTTTTCTTCACTCAAGGATGGTTTTCTTTGAGTTTGTGTCGTCTCTCTTGAAGATGGAGGCTTAATTCTCCTTTTATAGTCCAAAAACCCTAAGATTAATGAAGCCTCGTAGATTGTCTCGAATTGTAATTCCCATGCTCATGGGAATTGACATGATTCCCACGAGCGTGGGAATTTTTCATAGTCGCATCTCTCATTTTCTTCTATAATTCCCACGTGAGGTGGAAATTTGCATGATTCCCACGAGAGTGGGAATTTGTCAGAGGTGCATTCCTCATTTCTTCTCCTCTTTGATCTTTAGTTCACCCTCCATGTTGCTTCTTCCTTCTTCCTACATAAAAATAGTCAATTCTTGCCCTCAATTAACATCAAACACACAAGAACAACAATGAAAATCAAAATTAACGAAAACATGCAAAATGAATCCTAAACTAGAACAATAATAAAAAATTATGCTAGAAAACATATGCCAATTACCTATAAAAACATATCCTAATGCACACCTATCACCTATTAGGCTTCCAATTTAAAACAAAATTCTAGATTAACCAATCCTCACAAGCAAGCAAAAATAAACACAATTCTAATGTGAAAGTGAGCTGGTTTTTTTGGATAGCAAGATGAAGACAACTTTGAACAGATTTCTTGGCTATTTGGTATAGGATATTCATATAGTTTTGGTGTAAAAACTTAGCTAGGGTTCAAACAAAATTACAGAGAAAAGAAGGAACTATTTTGGTGAAGAAAACAAAGGAAAGATGTAGCAAAACTCAGTTGTAGAAACTTGCTACGTCATATACTAGGTGTCACCTTTTAATGTCAACATTTGGCTTAAGGCATGTATTACATTTGCCTAATCAAGATGCTCCCACTAAGCCTCATTTAGTAGCCATTTTTCTCTTACTAATTAGTCCATATATCACTACAATATTAGTCCATTTGTCACGTACTAATTCATCCAATTGTCACACATTTAACTACGTTAAATATCACTCAATTTTAAGCTTAATCACCCTTTTCTCATGTATCAATTTGTCCTACCTCTTAACATTTTTCCCGATTCAAGTGTACATTTTAATTCATCAATTTCCCAATACATAACATTTAATTCTAATTTACTAATTGAAATCCAAACATACCAAAATTCAAGACATACCAAATCAGAATTCACATTATGTTAACTTAACATTTTTCATACCCCAGAAATGTCAAATGAGTGCATATGCTTACTTGTAATGTGTACAAATATCAATTCATGTATGAATGCTAATGCTATGCATGTATATGTAATGCTTAATCTAGGTCTGAACCCTAAGCATATTTCAAAAAATAGGATATTACAAACCACTTACCGATCCCCCTATTGTTGATGCTTCTGATAATGATTAGAAGGTATACATAAAGCAACTCGATGATAGTGATATGGATAGTTGCATAGTGCTGGCCATTATGTCACCAAAATTGTAAAAGCATTATGAGACTATGGATGCTCATATCATAGTCTATCATTTGAGGGAGTTGTTTGATGAGAAAGCTAGGTCCAAAAGGTTAGAGATCTCGAGGTTGCTCTTTCACTCCAAGATGGCTATGGGAACATCTCCAGTGCAATATACACTAAAGATGAATGGCTGTATTTAGAGGATGACCTCCTTGGGCTTCCTAATGGATCATAAATTAAGTATGGACTTAATTCTGACTAGTTTGATTTATAGTTATTCACAATTTTTGCTAAACTATAGGATGAACCAGATATCCACCAAGATTCCTGAATTGATCAACTTGCTTAAAATAGTTGAGCCATTTGTTAGGAAGGACAGTAAGGCTATAATGTTGGTGGACTCTTCTGGTTCGAGGAGCAAGAAGCAAAAGAAGAATAATTCCATAAGGCCTAAAGGGGGTGTGGTCAAGAGGAAAGCTAAAAAGACAGCCCCTAAGGGAACATGATTCCATTATGGCAAGGATGGCCATTGGAAAAGGAACTATAAGGCCTATCTGGATCACTAAAGAAAAAGAAGCTACTAGATGCCCCATCTACTTCAGCTATATTTATTATTGATATTAATACTATTTCTAATAATAACAAATGGGTATTGGATACCGGTTGTGGCTCACACATATGTAATAATATATAAGACATTAGGAATAGTAAATAACTCAACAAAGGAGAGTGAGACTTACGCGTGGCAATGGAGCAAGAGTTGCTGCATTGGCCATAGGAAATTATATATTAACACTCACTAGTGGGATTATAATAGAATTGGATGATTGATTTTATATACCTATATTCACTAAGAATATTATTTTAGTTTCTTGTCTTATTAAAGTTGGTTTCCTTTTAAATTTTAGTAACAATGGTTGTTCTATTAGTTTAAATGGAATGCTTTTGCTATGGGCACATTGTGTAATGGATTATACATATATACATATGTGCAATCTAGTTTTAAATATCATGACAATAAAAGAAAAAAATGAGACAATGTGAAATCATCGTACTTATGGCATTGTCACCTTGGCCATATATGTGAGAGACGCATGACTAAACTACATAAGTGTAGTAGTTTAAGGTCATTTGATTATGAATCATATGACACATGTGAATTTTGCTTATTAGGGAAGATGATAAAGTTACCCTTTAAGGGAAAGGTTGAACAAATTACTGGGCTATTGGATTTAATACATTCAAATGTATGTTGTCTAATGTCTATACATGCCAAAGGTGGTTTCACATACCTCATTTACTTTATCAATGATTATTCATGATATGATGTATATCTTATGAGATACAAATATGAAGCCTTTGAAAAGTTCAAAGAATTCATAAATGAAGTAGAGAAACAACTAGGTAGAAGTATTAAAACACTTCGATTAGATTGAGGCGGTGAATAATTAAGCCAAGAGTTTCTAAATTATCTCGAAGATAATGGGATAGTATCCCATTGGACTCCAAAAAATCGAGCCTTGTTGGACATAGTGAGGTCAATGATGGGCTTAGCAGATTTTCCAAAATCCTTTTGGACATATGCACTTGAGACTACTGTTTATGTGTTAAACAAAGTCCCGTCAAAGTCAGTTGATGTTACTCCATATGAGATGTGGACTTATCTTTCTTATATGAAAGTTTTGGCTTGTTCGGCTTATATGAAGTGAATTTAGTTAGATAAACTAGAAGCTAAATCTGACAAGTGTTTGTTTGTAGGATATCCTAAAGAAACAATAGGATATCAATTCTGCAATGTTTTGGAAAAAAAAGGTATTTGTTTCAAAGCATGCTGTATTTTTTAGAAAGAGTTTCTTCTAAAAGAAGATAGTGGGAGAAAAATTGAACTTATGGAAGTTCAAGATGATCAAACAGATGCAAATCAACTACCTGAACTTGAGAATATTGTTCATAATAATGAAACAATAGTTCAACCTTCTGAAACACAAAAAGTTCATATGTCAAGTACGATACATCATGTTCTAGAGAGATATCGATTTATCATAAGTGAAGATAATGACGTATTGCTTAAAGAAGAAGATGGGCCTAATACCTATGAAGAAGTTTTAAAGAGTTCAGAATCTAATAAATGGCTTGAAACCATGAAATTTGAAATGGATTCCATATATGAAAGCCAAGTATGGACTTTGGCTGACCCACCCCAAGGGATAAAACCCATAGAGTGCAAATGGGTTTCCAAGAAGAAAACTGACATGGAGGGTAATGTAGTTACCTATAAAGCTAGTCTTGTAGATAAATTTTATTGTTAAAGACAAGGAGTTGACTTATCATTATCTCCAATGAATTAAATTGTGAGCAAGAACAGAAAGTGGTGGAGATTATTAGGAAAAGGATGAGAGCTATAGGGTGGCAAATTTCTAATATTCGGGGGATTAGGCCCAATGTCGTGATTCATAGAATTAATCTAGAAGAAGGTTATAGAATTGTGATAGAACGACAGAGAAGGTTAAATCCGAATATGCAAGAGGTTGTAAAGAAGGAAGTGGTGAAACTTCTAGATGCAGGAATAATTAACCCCATTTCAGATAGTGAGTGGGTGAGCCCAGTACAGTGTGTTCCAAAGAAGGGTGGCACGACAGTGATAGAAAATGAAGGAGAAAATATTTCCACTAGGATTGTCACAGGGTGGCGAGTATGCATTGACTATAGAAATTTAAATTTGGCAACCAAGAACAATCATTTCCCTTTACCTTTTGTGGACCAAATGATTGAGAGAGTAGCACGTCATTCTTTTTATTGCTTTCTAGATGGATATTTAGGGTATAATCAAATATTTAAATATTTAAAAGATCAAGAGAAGACCACTTTTACATGTCCATACAAAACTTTTGCATATCCAAGGATGCCTTTCGGTTTATGTAATGCACCTCCTACATTTCATAGGTGCATGATGGCCATATTCGCAAACATGAATGAAAAATTTATGGATGATTTTTCTATTTTTGAAGAGTCTTTTGATCATTGCCTACTGAACTTAGAGAAAGTGCTCCAAATATATGAGGAGACACATTTAGTTTTAAATTAGGAAGATGCCATTTCATGGTACAGGAGGGAATCGTATTAGGTCATATGATTTCAAATAAAGGGATTGAAGTGGATCAAGCTAAGACACAAGTAATTGAAAAGTTACCACCTCCTTCTAACATCAAGTGTGTCCAAGCATTTCTTTGTCATGCAGGGTTCTACCGATGGTTGATTAAATATTTTTCTCTCATTGCAAAACCTCTGACTCATCTATTGGTAAGAGATGTGCCTTTTGTTTTTTATGATGGCTGTTTGAATGCTTTTAACAGGTTGAAGAAGGCACTCAAAACAACATCAATTTTGACATGTCAGATTGGTGTCTTCCATTTGAGATCATGTGTGATGCAAGCGACCATGCAGTTGGGTGTGTGTTAGGTCAATGGAAGGAGAAAAGGTTGCATGCTATCTATTACGCAAGCAAGACGTTGACAGGAGCACAATTGAATTATACAACTATTGAAAAATAACTGCTTGCGGTAGTATTTGCTTGTGAAAAATTTCGTTCTTATTTATTAGGTTAACAATTCATTATGTTTACAAACCATACAGCATTGCATTAAATTTTCTCGAAGAAGGATGCCAAGGCTGGGCTTATTCAATGGGTACTCCTGCTCCAAGAGTTTAATATTGAAATCAAAGGCAAGAAAGGAGCAGAAAATGTTGTAGTGGATCACTTATAGAGGATTGAAGTCGGACATAATGAAGAGGAAGACGAAATTAAGGAACGCTTTCCTGATGAGACTTTGATGACGGTAGATAACCCTTTCCTCCCCTGGTTTGCAAATATTGCAAATTACCTCTCAGGTGGTATTATTCCATCCAATTTATCATATCAATAAAGGAAATGTTTCTTATTTCAATGCGTTCATTATATTTAGAATGAACCTGTACTTTATAAGATATGTGCTAACAGTTTAATTCGTAGGTGTGTTCTTAAAGATGAAATGCCTAAGATCTTAACTCAATGTCATAGCTCACCATATGCAGGGCATTATGGAGCTAACAAGATTGCGGCACAGATTTTGGAGTATGGATTCTATTGGCCAACTCTGCTTAAAGATGCTCGAGATTTTGTCCTAAAGTGCGATAGATGTCAAAGAGTTAGCAACATATCAAAACGAGATGAAATGCCACTTTTGAATATAATGGAGGTGGAGATATTAAATGTACAGGGTCTAGACTTTATGGGACCATTCCCACCATCTGAAGGCAATACCTATATCTTGGTTATAGTTGGTTATGTTTCTAGATGCGTCAAAGCGGTCTCTACTCCAACCAACGATAACAAGGTGGTTTAGAAGTTTATTAAGAAGATTTTTACTAAATTTGGGGTTTCTAGAGCAATCATAAGTGATGGGGGAAGTCACTTTAACAACAAACCATTTGAGAACCTTCTGAGAAGATACAACATTTATCATAGAGTGGCTACTCCGTACCATCCCCAAACTAGTGGTCAAGTGGAGGTAGTGAATAGAGAGCTGAAAAATATTTTGGAGAAGACAGTGAACATTTTAAGGAAAGATTGGTCGATGAAACTGGACGACGCACTATGGGCTTACAGAACAACTTTTAAGACTCCCATAGGCACAACACCATATCGGCTTATGTATAGCAAGGCATGTCATTTACCATTAGAATTGGAGCATAGAGCATATTGGGCAAATCAAGAAATTGAACATGGATTGGAAGTTGGCAGGAGAAAAGCGATTGTTACACATTGACGAGTTGGAAGAGTTAAGGTATGATGCTTATGAAAATGACAAGCTATATAAAGAAAGGACTAAGAAGTGGCATGATGGCCATATCAAGAAGAACAAATTTAAAAGTGGGGATTTAGTACTTTTGTTTAAGTCAAGACTTCGGCTATTTCTCGAAAAACTTAAGTAAAGATGGAGTGGACCTTTTAAAACTCTTCAAGTGATTCCTCATGGATTTGTGGAGTTGGAAAATGATAATGGGGAAAACATTCAAGCTCAATGGGCACCATTGTAAACTATATTGTGGAGGGACATATCCACAAGCAAGGAAAGCTATCTCTCTCCTATCTTCCACTTTTTCATGAGTATATGTTGAATTGTCAAGATAATGACCTTAACCTAGCATGTTTAATCTCTTGTGTTGTTTCTGTCTAGTTTTTGTTTGAGTTCTTTGGTTGATTATTTTCAAATTAAGATTGATTGATGTTTGTGTTGATCTTGTTTGGATTTTAATTTGTTTTCTTTCCAAAATTCTTATGATGATATTACCTTGATCTATTTATAGGTTTTGGGATCATTTAAGCTTGCTAGAAGGTTTGGAATTGTGAGGATCACCAATTCTCGTGGGAATTGTTGTGATTCCTACGAGTGTGGGAAATCTCTCCAAAAAGTTTATGAAGAGAAAACCCACATATGTGGGAATTGTGGTGAGTCCCATGAATGTCAGAATCCTCTCCTGGAGATGATTCCCACGTTTGTGGGAATCACCACAATTCTCACACATGTGGATTTTCTCTCCAGAAAGAGGAATCCTATGCTCGTGGGAATCCCACACCAGAAGGAAACTTAAGTTTCTGTCCCATTTTTTCTCTCACCATATCTTTAAAATTTTCATGCTCCCTCTATCCTATCCATGAAATTATCTCCTCTCACTCTCTAAAATTCTTCAATCTCCCTTTATATTCTTGGTATTTTCTTTAATTCTTTCAATACTCTTACATTCTTTTCATTTTCATGCATTAATCTCTACAAACTATAAGGATTTTGGTAAGTTTTGTTTGTTCTCTCTCTCAAAAGCATGAACTTCACTTTCTCTATCTTATTCTTGCAAGTTTTTCTGTAACAACGACACCGAAGAACATGATGTCTTGAAAATCAGGTGATGAAGTGCGTCGTCAAGTTTCTGGTGAAGACAAAAGTGATTTGGCGACAACTTACTGACCTCCCTTCCAGATTTACTTGGAAGACGAAGGTAGGCACTTCTGTGATTTTAAGGATAGGGGAATAATCACTCCTAGGTATTTCGATTTTGCATTGTTAGAGGACATAGGTGTGAGGACAAAGATTAAGTGACTAACTGACAACATAGGGTGGAATAGGTTCATTTAGTGTGACATGCATATTCACCCTATGATGACAAATAAATTTTTTGCTACTATCTGTTATACCCTAAAAATGGATGTGCTTTGGTTGAGATTATTTGGTGTTGTGTATAAACTGCATTATAATGTCATAAGTCATCTTTTCAATTTTCAAAATACGAAAGTTTTAGATGATCATCCTAAATTTGATGTGGATTCCTATTGAAAAATTTTAACTAGTGAAGACCGTTTTGATTCACGCAATGCACCAAATGCTTTAATATGTAGTGTTGAACATTTACTATTGCATAAATTCATGTGTTTATCTGTGTTTACTAAAATCGAAAGTAGCAAATGTTCGGCTAAAGAACTTTTCTTCTTATGGTGCATGGATACAAGGTTAGAATCAACACAACCTTTAAAATTTTTAGATCAATTACCAGTGTTATCAATAAGCAAAGTTCGTATTTTGGAATGGGGCACATTGTTACTGCTTTAGCTCATTTTATTACCATAATTTGGAAGAGGTGTGTACAATGCCACACGATATGTTTGACATATCATTTTTAAGACGTCTCGAGATTGTGGAGGTTCATTCTATGAAACTCTGTAATCTTTATACGCGTATTGCAGTGAAAAACAGGAGAAGCGTCAGTACAGACATGTCCCAACCTTCTACATCTTGAGTAGCTCAAGATCTAGAGGATAAAGTGGAATTAGTAGAACCTAGCGCACCAGCAAGGGCTAACCAACTCTTACAAGAACAGATGGCCTTCAACAAACAATGTATGGCATCTCAACTAAATGAGCTCAGTACATAAATGCGGATAATATATAAGGAGAAGCGTTGATTGAAGAAGAGGTTCCTCAACTTCTGTCAGAGGAACAATTTAAAAACTCCTACACCATCACCGTTAGCACCATCTTTGAAATAAGCTTTTCTTACCCTTTAACTTTTAAATTTTGTTGTTTCATTTGTGTGATTTCATTTCTTTTTATGTTTATTTGATCTCCTATTATGTGGTTGCATGTTATGTCTTTTGTTTAGTTCTAATTTATTTAATTTTGGTTTGACTTCAGTATCTTCTATCATTCGTTTGTTTTAATTTCTTTTGATTGGTTTGTTTTCATTTTTCTTTAGTTTGATGTCATTCCCCTTTATTTAGTTGTTAACTTGTCACATTGAAGACAATGTGATGTTTAAGTGTGGGGAGGTGACATTAAAGGTCTCACTTGCATTTTTTCTTTTACATTGTGTTGAATAGGATGAATGTTTAGACATTTTATATGTGCTTTGGGTTAGCAATGGAACTACATTTAAGTCATTTGGATAAATATTACCATGAGATTCTGTCGTGTAGTTGGAATTAGATTGTAACATCCCGTTTCCAGAGAACGGGTCGGACCAGAGAAACGGGTCCAAGTATGGTAAATTAACACATCTCATGCTCATGCATTTGTGAATAGTGAGTTTTGCGCATAAAAATGCATTGTACATGCATT
>JAOQMS010055819.1:0-27441 GCA_027563885.1 Erythroxylum longipes | reverse complement strand
TTTAAGTATTCTAGGATCTATTTTAGTGAATGTGCCTTATGGGTTATTCAAATCCGAATTTTTGTTGAATGGGAATTGTATCTTTTATGAAGGAAATCAAAGAAGGATTCAAGAGAGGCAAGGGGAGCAAGTGGAAAGACATCCTAAATCCAATACCTAAACAAGTAAGGATTTCAAGGTGGGTTACAGTTTTATGATTAAGCAATAGGCCATTAAGGTGTTCTTTTACATGAAAAAGGAACGATTTCAAACATGCATTATAACTCTTTGAATGTTTTGAAAAAGTGTTATGTGTTTTGTATGAGATTATTGTGCTGATGAGTGTGACAAGAACATGAAAATGATTTTGAAAAGAGATTATGTTTAAAAAAGATCAAGTTTCGAAAACTTGCCATCATGGGAAACAAGTTTACAAGATCATGAAATACATGTTATGTGGGTTTGGTTTGGTCTATTCTGTTGTCAAATGCACTTAGACTAAAGGCTTCTCTCGCCTGCCCACTAGTGGCATGGAGCTCCTTCATGGACTCCCTCATGTTTACGACTACATAAAACCACTAAGTGGGATTATGCTAGTTCATTCTGTTCACGACTTCACAGGACCATTATATGGAAATGTGTTAGTTCGTTCTGTTTATGGACTTTGCAGACAATTTTGATGTGCTTATGTGTTATCAAGCTTGATGCATATATGATTTATAATTGCTCATGAATTGTTTGATTGAGTACGGTTTTGAGAAAGAAGTATTTACTGATTTTTCAAGCAAAAATTACTATGGTTTCTAAATTGTATAATTCAATGAGTTTTGAAAAAGGGTTCTGCTTGTTTCTTAATTATAAACCTGTTACCCATGAGCTTTAAGCTCACCCCCTCCTAAATTCTATCTCATTCAGGTGATGAGCATGAGCTTATGTAAGTCAAGAGTCAAGGTAAATCATTGCAGTCTGTGTATTTTGTTTTGTTTTGAAGTTGGTTTATGCAAAACAATGCTTTAGATGCATATAAGCAAGTTCTAGTCTTTGGAAGCTTTGTAATTCGAATTATGATGTAAGGGGGCTCGAAATGCCCACTAAAGCGTTGTAAAACTAATATTTGCTTGAGGATGAATGAAATATATGTATGTTTTGCTCATGATTATGACCACTGTTAAGTTTTCACGTTGCACATGTTGATCAAATGAGTTTGAGGCTTTGAGAAGTAGTTGGTGTTTATATTTGTGTATTCTGTCTTTGGTTTTGAATGAATGACGGTGGTTGAAAAGATTTATGTTGCATTAAGTAAGGTAGGTTGCAAAAAAAAGACTCAAAAAATCGTCTATGCTGACGTCACACACAGATGCAAAGGAAAAACACAGACGATAGGAATCGTCTATGCTGACATCACACATAGACTCAAAGGAAAATATAGAGGAAGGGTATCGTCTGTGATAACGTCACCCACAGACGCAAAGGAACACAGACGCAAAGGAAAAACACAGACGAAAGGAATCTTCTTTGATGACGTCACACACAGACAATAGAACATAGATGCAAGGGTCAACACAAACGAAGAAAGTCAACTACAGACGATATAACACAGACGATAGGTGGTCAACACAAACGAAGAAAGTCAACTACAGACGAAAGGAAACCCAGACCATAAGCAAACTCAGACGATAGACAAACCAAACACAGACGATACAATGAAGAAGTTAAGCCAGTGTGAATGAACAGTCAATTGGTTGGAATTAATCACAGAATTCACTAATTAAGGGTTTTTCAGCAAGAATTGGTTATTAAGGATCAAGAAACAGTTAAGGACTTAGACGATAAGTACAAATCATGGGATAAGATGTTAAGAAGAGGTCAAGATGAAGTTCCAATTTGAGGATTGTCCCGATGAGGGCACTCCACCCTTGTGGGATGCGCATCCAGATGTCACTTAGGGCGTCGGCCACGTGTCTCGCAAGGGTGGGGTCCTAACAAATACGTCAACGTCGAGACATCCAAAGCATTCACAAATACTTCACTGCTCAAGGAGTAAACATTCCACCTCTAACACCATCTTCATGATTGGTTTTTATGCTCTAACCCTTATTTTTTATTTTTATTTTATTCTTATATTTCCTTGCCATTTTGTTTTATTCCCACCTTTTGTGTTATTTGTTCCTCTCACATTGAGGGCAATGTGTTGTCCAAATGTAGGGAGGGTTGAGTTCATTGTATGCTTTTATTTTAAGTGTGAATTTTGCATGTTGTATGTTAAGTCTGTTTAGGTTCTCATGATATGACTCATGTGAATGTATCAATGGCTATGACTTAACAGAATTAGTTTAGCCTTTAACATAGTCTTTTAGGTTGTAAAGATTTATTAGCTTGTGAAATTAGTATCCTAGGTTGCTTTAGTTAAATATGCATTTTAATTAGGATATGATGTTAGGTCATTCACTATAGGAATTTGCGACATATATTTATAATTTTAGGTCAATTGAATAAGTAACATTATTAGTATTCTTTTATGAGAATGATTAGCTAAAGAAATGAAGTATGCAACAAAAATAAATAATAATAATAAAGTCTATTTCTTAAACAAATAACTATTCCACTAACCTTCAGGTTATGAATAGAGTTAGCAGTTAGTTGAGAATGTGATCTAGCTGAGCAATTGGGGGACATTCATCACAAAAGTTTTCCTTCTTGTCAAAAGACTACGTCAATGTCAATGGGAATTAACAAAACTAGTGGTTTGATAAATAAAACCTACCAATCTTTGTTAATAGCTTGAATTTTCATGAAAAGCTTATTCGGGAGTCACAATTTTAATTGACCAAATAATTGTCAATGTATGTGTGCAAGCGATGGGGTGAATGAATTTGATATTAAGGTTTTGATTAATATGTATATTTAGTCTAAAGTGCTTAGCCATATATTTCATAAGTTAATAAGTTAGAAGAACTTAAAGGTTTGTGTTTAAAGTTAAATAAGTTTCTTGAAGTTCAATGTCATTGCACCATTAATGCATACGTATGCTTATATGTGTTATTTTTTGGTGTGTTTATGTTTTGTTTTGTTTTAGTTTTTTTTGCTTGAGGATAAGCAAAAGTTTAAGTGTGAGGAAGTTGATATTTATAGATTGCAGTATGTTTTCATGAGAAATTAGTGTATTTTTGGTTGTTAATTAGATGATTTGTTCTTGTTTAGGTTTAGAATTATGTTAGTATTATTATATGTTTATGTTTTTATAGTATTATGTAGTTTAGAGCATGTTATTGGGCTTTAATTTTACGTGTTTGACGTGTTTTGATAAGTTTGTTAGTGTTTAAGGCTGGGTAAAGAATACCGGAGAAGATTTCGAGAAAGCGCAGAGGAGGAGCCAAGGCCACAATTTTGATATACTAGTCATGATCGTGGCCTGGGCCACGATCGTGACTCATTAACCACAATCATGATAGAAGTCAAACAGGACCAGGCCACGATCATGACTTACTAGCCATAATCATGACAGAAACAAAATTTCAAGTGCCACGATCGTGGCAAGCAAGATAATAGACATGGGGACTGCTTTTGAACTCAACATTTTGAGGGTTATATTATACATTTGGGCCTAGGTAAAACCTACTTTTTACCCTAAATGAAGAATGGATATAAAAGGAAAAGAAAGAAGCCCTAAAAAGGAGAGCCTCTATTTTACTACATTGGGAAAGAAGCTAAGGAATAATAGAGAATAAAGGGGAGAGAGAAAGAGGGAGCATTTGCTACTACTGCCATTCCAGTCCAGTCCAAGTTACATTTCTCTTCCATCTTGTTATTTCTTTCATTTTGATGTATAAGATGGATGTAATGATGATGATTTTGGGTTTAAGGATGTCCTAAACTCTTTTAGGGATTTGTTCTTCAATAAGTGTTAATTTGATTACTTTTGATGTTAATGAGTTGGGTTTTGTGATTTTTTATTATATTTACATGCTTCGATAATAAATTAAGAGAGTGAACCAATAGTAAAATGATTATATTGGGTAATGATAGTGAAACAATCTAATAGATCACTAAATAATCAAATTGTTAATTTATATGAAGAGAGATCTCGTGTGAGTACTCGATTTTTTATTAAAGTGGTTAAGATCTAATTGGATGTGTGGGTTGTTTGCTAGTTTAGAGATTGAAAATTTCATGATGTAATTCAATTAGGGTTTATGGTTTAGGGTTAAATGATTATAAATCGAGAGAGTAATCACCCTTTGAACTTCTAGGATCGATACCGAATTAACTCAAAAGTGATTAAGTTAGCATTAGATGTTAAGATCTCATAATTGGTTAATTTTCCTCATGTTAATTTTCAATTGTTAATTGATTGCACTCAATTTTGATTTCTTGTGTTAATTTTAAAGTTTCACTTTCAATAAATATTCAATTACTTAATTTTTATCATTTTTATTTTCATTTTAATTATACTTTTAGGCCTTAGACAAATTAGGATTCGAATAGTTCACTAATTTCTTATGGGATTGACACCTAATATATTACAATATGACCCATACAGTTATTGATTCTTGAGGGTTTTGTAAGATTAAAACTTGCTCACCGATAGGTGAACATAAATCCTCTATATTAGGGTCAAACCTGATAGTTAAATTTACTAAAATTCGTAAATCAATAATACAATCTTAGGAGGTTTAAGTAGAATGAGATCTCAGTTAATCAACCGAAGGTTAGTTTTTAATATTCTTGACAAAGATATTAACATAATATAGGAATTTTCGTGGTTTAATAATCAATAATTTAATTACACGATAAAAGGGTTAGTGTTTAAGATATGTTAAGGGGATTCATCACCTAGGTACTAGTTATTTGATATTAAATAATTGTAGTATTTTTTATTTGAGTTCATTATTATGTCAACTTTGATTTAGTTTATTTTCTTTAATTTTCAATTAAATTTACATCTTAATTTGGTGGTTAGATAAAAGAAAAAAAAAGTTAAATAGTCCTCGTAGGATCAACGTGTACTTTCCAGGACTAGATACATCTTCACCATGCACTTGCAATTAAAACTTATAAATCTTTATAAAATATAAATTCAACTAAGTTTTTGGCATCATTAGTAGGAATTATAGTATTAAGAAAGCCTAGCTTTCATTAATCAAGCCATTATTATTTTATTTTATTTTTATTTCTAATTTATCTGTTTATTTTATTGACTCTTTGGTTTTGTTGTATTTAACAAATCTTGAGGTTATTTTGTGACCCGAAGTAATCCATCTAGCTTAGTATACAAAGATCCAGAAATTGATAGAATAGATTGTTTAAATCTCTATATAACAGAACTTAGACAGTTTGGGTTATATCGACAAATTGAAGACTTGGGAGTTTATAATGATACTAAAAAATCAAGAACCATGGAAGACCAACTAAGAACAATGATTAATTACGCTAGACTGGAATTAACAAGAATGGAGCCTAGCATTGTTAGACCAACTATTAACACCAACAATTTTGAAATTAAGCTTAACGTTATTCAGATGGTGCAACATTCTGTTCAATTTTACGGGCTACGAGATAAGGATTCTAATGCACATATCTTAAACTTTCTGGAGATTTGTGATGCTTTCAAGACTAGTGATGCCAATGACGATGTAGTTAGATTATGACTACTCCCTTTTTTATTTAGGAGTAAGGCAAAACAATAGTTGAACTCTCTGCCTAAATTACCATATGGAATCAAGTAGCACAGATATTTCTATTGAAGTAATTTTTACTAGCAATGATTGCTAAGTTGAGGAATGATATATCCTCCTATTCTGAGGCTTATTCAAGGGCTTTATATGACATATATTAGCAAGGAGATGTTGAGGAAATGCCCACATCATGGTCTACCAACTATTGATGCAAATTTAGACCTTTTATAATGAGCTAAATCAGACTACAAGGTAGATGATAGATGCATTGGTTGGGGTTACTTTGAATAGTAAGACACCAAAGTAGCCCATTACCTAATTTAGGACATGATTATAAACAATTATTAGTGGTACTCCTCTCAAGCAAGAGTTAACAAGCCATCAGGGGTATATGAAGTGGATGCAATGGTGTAATTGGCAAACTAAGTGGAAGCTTTAAGCAAAAAGATTAATAGACTGACTATGAATGTAAGGTGTGCGGGCTAGAACATTCTGATCAAATTTGTCAAGCATTACAGCTCAAACATATAGATTATATGGGGAATGCTCCTAGACTCCAAAATAATTTGTACAACAATACCTATAATCTAGGATGGAGAAATCACCCCAATTTCTCTTAGGAAATCAAAAGTAAGCAAGGAATAACCCTCCATCGAGATTTTAGCAACAAACATCTCTAGTTAAGAAGCCAACTTTAGAAGATATGATATCTCAATTTGTTCAAGAATCAGACACAAGACATAATAGGACAAAGGCTTCTATATGTAACTTGGAGATTATGATCAATCAACTTACAAAATTATTACATGAAAGACCACAAGGGTTTTTACCTAGTACCATTGAAACAAATCCTAAAGAACGTGTATTAGAAGCCTTAGGAGTGCAAAAGAGATTTGATATGAAACTGAACTTTAACAAAAGAAGGAGAATTTCAAGAGTCAAGGAAAAGCTAAAGGTCAATGACACCTTAAAAAATTTAAGGAATTTTGACTTGCCATCCTTTGTCTTGCTAAAGGGAAGAAAGATCTAATGGATGCACAGTTTGGTAAGTTCCTAAAACTATTTAAGCAACTGTAGATTAACATACCTCTTGTTGAAGCTCGTGTGTAGATGCTGCAGTATTTGAAATTTTTAAAGGAGCTACTAAAAACTAAGAAGTTGGGGGAGTTAGAAACTGTAACGTTAAGTGGAAGATGCTCAGTAATTTTGAAAAGCAAGCTACCCGAGAAGCTCATAGATCTAGGGAGTTTTACTATCCCTTGTCAAATTGGTAGTTTCAAAATAGATAAGGCTTTAGCTAATCTAGGGGCTGATATTAATATGATTCCTTACTACTTATTTAATAAATTGAGATTTGGTGAACTAAAACCTAATAGGATAAGTTTCCAGCTAGTAGATAGATTAGTAAAACATCATAAAGGCATTACAAACGATATTCTTATTAAGGTGGATGAGTTTATCATCCCAATAGACTTCATGATTCTTGATATAGAGGAAGATGTAGAGGTACCTCTAATCTTTGGTCGAGCCTTTTTAGCGATTGTTAAGTCGATTATCGATTTTCAAAAAGGTAAGCTAATATTAAGGGTAGGGGGATGAAGAGGTTGTATTTAAAATGTATAATTTCATGAATCCTAACCTTGAACTTATTGCTGTAAATGCAGTGAAGGTCCACCAAAGGTTTTGCAAGTTCAAGGTAGTAAATAGAAGGAAAAATGTGATAATAGAAAGGAACAGGTAGCTCACTTAGAGGTTATGGAACCTAAGGTAAGTCTATAAAAACTCAATCTTTATAAGCCACACTGAGCATGAAAGGTAAGTCTAACTCACGACGTTAAACAAGCACTACTTGAGAGGCAACCAAATAAATAGAATAGATATTTTTTAATTCCTTTTCATTTTGTTTCTATTTTGATGTTAGTATATGATTTTATTGATTTTTGACATGTTTTAGTGTTAGGATAAAAAGCATTTTGATGTGATTATGCATATTTATTATGTTAGGGTATATGTGTTAAAATTTAGTAACTTTGAGTGATCAATTCTTAAGTTTTTCCAACTATTTTTCATATTGTACATGTTTACAAAGACGTAAATACTCCCTAGACAAGGTCGTGTACATTCTGGATCTTTTAAAATTTTTCACAAATATTTATAGAGAGTTACATGCATATTGGATATGCCAGCGTAAACTTACACAGTTAAATACATGATCGTGTAGCAACTGTGTAAGTTCACAACAACCTTTAAAATGACCTAATCTCCTCATTTTTCTCACTTTTCCTCTCTCTCTTCGCACTCTCCGTCACCCCTCTCCCTCTCCAACCCAATGTTTAGTGTTTTTCTTACCAATTGATGAAACCTAGGTAAGTATTCTCATTGATTTTAGTTGTATATACATAATTCTTTGGGTATTTTACACTTTTTAGAAATTTTCTCTCCTAAAAAGCTAGGATTAGGGTTTTGTGATCTAGTGTAAATCTGCTAGATTTTGTGCTTGATTGTGGTTTAATAGTTTAATTTTATCCTTATCCATATGATTTATGGATTCAATTTGATGAATTGCATGATATTTGGATGAAATTTGAATTGGGAATGCAATTTTGCTCACTAAATGTTAAATTGTGATGATTTTGAGTGCTATTAGGATTAATTGTTTTTATGTTTAATTAAATTTCTTAGTTTAATTTCATTTAAAATTTGATTTTTACATGAATTCGATGTTCAATTTTTTATTTTTGATATTTGTTAGATTAGGTACATTAATTTTAATTTTTGGTTTAAGTTTATAATTGAATGATTAGTTTACTTTTTTTGTTAATTGCAATGCTTTTAACTTTAATTTTAATTTTGTGATTAATTAAGCTTCTGGTTGATTTTTTAATTATTTTATTATTTCATAACCTATTTATTTATGTGAGATAATTTGTTTTTATTTTATTTATTCATTTCATTTTCCTTTTGCTAGTGCATTTTCACATTTTAACAATTTAGTGAGCATAAGAAATAAATGTGAGGAAACAGTTATGTTTCACAATTTATATGTTATTTTCTCGTGTTTATTTAAAGTTTTAGGTACAATGATAGGACCGTGACAAGGAAAAGAGGCACCAAGGAAGAGACAATGAGGAGAAGGATCTTCTAGAGACTCGATTGGAGCTTGCCCACAATATGAGTACCCAACATAGTCTAGCCACCCGAGCAGCCAAACATGTTATTCAATGTTGAATCCAATGAATAATAGTACCAATGGCTCAAGGACAAAAAGTTCAAGACTAGCAGATGCAATGATTAGGAGGGGCTAGGGCAGATCAACCTACCCCAGTAGGTTTGGGTCATCATCAATGTTGGAGCATGGTCCCAGTTCTTTAAGATCTTGAAGCCTTTATATTGGGAGCTGACAAGGATGTTACGATGAGGATCAATCCAACATGATCTAGTTCTGGATGATAGGGTAGATGGTCTAAATGAGCCACTAGGAATTTTCCATTAGGATGTGTCTTTGCGACCAAGAGTTTTTGGGGATACTAGAATATGTTGTACTACAGACAGACTTCTCGCATAGGTTATCTCCTCGACATTTATAGAGTACAATTAGCATGAAGGAAGACTAAGACCTCATTAAATCCAAAGCATCAACACTACGACTCTCTAAGTTCAGACACATACATGGTATTTAGAGTTATACGCTGAGCAAGCAAGGTGACTGTTATAAAATTGTTAAGAATTTGGACATGTTCTATTTATAGAACATAAGCAAGTAGATGCCAATTCATCTAGGCCATGCATTAGCCCAATTCTTTGGGCATTAAAGTAAAGAGAAGAAGGTTAAGATAATATACGTTAGACCTTGTGTGCTTGCACAGAGGATAGGGATATTCGATAGACTACTAGTGATGCAAATGATTGGTACCATAGACTCTCTGAATCTAGATTCGATGAAACATATACATATGGTATGTAGATGGCGAGGGATCGATATGCAACATCTACCACCTTATTTGAGTTCCTAACAGGTCAACTGTATTGGGAGGAGACAGAGATCACCCACAGGTAGCTGAGAAGTCATTACAATCGAGCTCACTGTCGTCCCAAATAGGAGGAGTCATATAAGAGGAGGTTAGTGTAGAAGTACCTAGGGTCCCACACCATACCTAACTAGTTGAAGATCATTTTATTGAAGAGCAATTAGAAGCTCAGGGCATATGCATAGTAGAAGAGTTTGAGAGGAGAGTAGGTTATGATAGATGTATGGTGGAGATATTGCAGTAGATGGTGGGACATCTTGGGATGTCTATCTTACCTCCACCATTTGGAGCAGCTGGATCATCTTCAGCCCTTCCCCAATTTGAGGTTTCACGACTTAAAGACCTTTAATCGATGGATATGCTGGAGTCACAAAGGGATTAAGAGATGTTAATTTTGATCTTCTCTTTTTTCTATTATTTGTGCATTTTTCTTTTTTTACTTCATTATGTTATTTTCTTTTGTTTAAACATTAGACACATTTTATTTTAATGTAATTTATTTTTATTTCCATGTCCTTTTATTATCTTCATTATTATTTTGCTTTTTATCTTTCTATCCTTATTGTTTATATTTTGCAAGTTTGGATATGCATATATATAAGATGGATCTTCTTCACTCATGACTCTGTACATATTCTGATGTAGGGTAGTACTAATAAACCCTTATCAATTTTTGTTTTGTTTTTATTTTATTTTATACGCTTATACTATGTACATTGGGAACAATATATAATTTTAAGTGTGGGAAAGGAGAATTCAATTTTTTAAGTTTATTATGGTCTTTTTATTAAATCTTATTAACTGATATCCAGAATTAGTTGAAATTTTTCCAAAGGATTTTGGCAGCATATTAAGGATTTCTTACTTAACAAACTTGTGTAGGTTAGCAACATGCGCGTGTTGAATTGTGAAAAGGCCACGTTGACAGTACTTGCCAGTATTTGTGCACATGTTAGCTCTAAAAACCCTTATGTTTGTGTATCTCCTTATCTCTAAAATTCAAATTTAAATGGATAAGATGGGAGGAGGCATAAAAACACATAAAACACCCTAGGATGGCTGAGGGAAGAAAAATCAATAAAGGAAATCCCTTTTAAGCAGATTTTCATCATTTTAGAGTGAGGTTTTTTGATATTTCAAGGATTCCAGCCATGATTTCTAAGATTTCCAACTTTTTCTTTAATTTTGATTTTTTTAATGATGAGCTAATACCTTTTGGTATCTTTATTATATAAACCCTATGATGGATCTTGTAGTAATTTTTATTTATTTAATTTATTTTCTAATTTCATTGAGATTTAATTATGTGGTCTTTGTTATCCTTAAATTAATATTACTGACATATTATTTAATCTGTGATTTCATAAAATTGGGATCGATAAATCCAGTATATTAATAGATCTGGCATAATTGAATGGAGTAGCTTGCAAACCTAGAGATAAGTCGAAATAAATCCTTTAGATTAGGGTCAAACCTAATACTGAATTTCATAATTCGAATAATGCATTCAGGGGGTTTTAATTAGAAAAAGATTCCAATTAATCAAACTAGAATAAGTGTTAATAGCCTTGAGAAATATATTAGCATAACTTAGGAATTTTCACTGTCCAATAAATTTTAGAATAAATTGGTTAATAAAATCATGATTATACGAGAAATCTTATAAAGAATTATAATTCCTTATACCGTCATTTGGTGGTTGAATTTTTTTCGTTTCCAACCTTTTTTTTGATTTATTTTTTATTTTATTTTAAATTTCAATTATCATATTCGCCTTAATTTTTGATTAGATAAAAGGAAAAGAGTCATTACTAGTACTTATAATCCCTATGGGATCAACATTTGAAACTCTAAGCCCTATTCTATAGAATGATATGTGTACTTGCCTCGAATAGTCTATAGAATAAAAGAGTTAAGTTAATTATATATATCACATACTAAAGTCCACAGCTTATGGTAGGAAAGTTCAACTTTTCAACCAAGGTAATGCTAGTTATATTTGTCCAACTTCCTTTATCAGTAATCTTGTTATATACCTTATTATTGATATTACATCTTTTTTTACATTGCTTATTAATTTCATTTTCTTTGACTATGACATTTCTTATCCACCAATTACTTAATATCATCATCATCATAGTCTCTTAATGGTTGTATGGAATCCTTATCACTTTCAACTTTGGTCTCAATCTTCCATCATTTGTAATGATCATTACCTTTTTTATTAGGGTAATATGAAACCATGTGCCCTATACCTATACAATGAAAATGCTTAATATTGCAAGTAGGAGCTTAGGTTTCATATTTACCTTCCACTACCCTAGGCACTTTCCCTCCTTCTTTATGTGGTTCAACTTTGTTTTTTAAAAAAACTTTGCCATCCTTGTCTTAACTTTATTTCTATGAGGATGAATTATAATTTTATTATGAATACTTGCCTCTATTTTCATTTCCTTTTTACCTTTACAATTATATGAACCATATTTTCTACCTCTATATAATATTGCAATTCTACTGTATTAGCAATCTCATTAAGCCAATAGAAATATAGCCATAATGGCTTCTTAATCCTCCTTTACATCAACAAGTTACAAACATCTCCATCTCTTTATAGTATTCCTTAACACTCTTTAACCCTTGAGTGAGATGTTGAGGTTTCCAAAGCAAATCGCTGTAGTAAATGATTAGGGATAAAGTGCCTCCTCATAACTACTTTCACATTCTCCCAATAGTCAGTATGCCTCTTATAGCTCCTTGACCTATTTATCATAAGGTGATTCCACTAAATAATAGCACAGCTAGTAAAATCAATAACAATGAGTTTTACCTTCTTGTCTTTTATGTAATGGTGGTAGCAAAAAATTAGATGCATTTTTCCACTATAAATATCCCTCCGGGTCATCCCTCCCTTTAATTTAAGGAATCTTCATCTTAATGTTCCTAAGATTGCCACCTCGCTTAGGCTCCCTTCCATGACCATTTTTTTCACTTTAGTGCGAAAATCTATCTATAGTATTTCTTGATGGTTAATAATCATCTCGAATTTCATCTCCCTTTTCATCATCATTATCTTGGAGCACTCACCTTTATAGATGAAGTGCATTAAGAATTTTTGGTAATTTTCTCCTTTATTAATTAACTTTGATATTATCTTACAATTTTTATTGATCTCTAATATCATTAAATATCATATTCATGTGTTTAAGTTGTTGTTTTATAGCTAGAAACATGAATGTATCGTCCTTCTTTCCCCTTTCAACTCCTTCTTAAGTAGACATGCTTTAACCTTCATGTTAAAAAATAACCTCATAGTAGTATCTCACATGCTTCTCTCTTTTAAATTTAGTCAATTCTCTTGTGTTTCACTCTAAAATTTTGGATTTTCTCCACCGATGTCACTAGAACACTCTTGCCATTTATCAATCATTGCCCTTTTGATCTTTTATTGAACTAAATCTGCAATATTCAATCATTCTCATATTTTAATGGAGGTAAGTACATGTAAGAATGCAAGAATAGAAATAAAACAAAAGAATTTAAAAGGTTACAAATCATTGCAATGGCTTTGGAGTCTCTTTAAAGTTGTACTTAGACAATAATCCTGAAATTTAAACATGTTAATAATATTTTCAGTAGGATTTACATTTTTTACTAAAATGAAATAAAAATTTTCTAATGTTGTGAAAGTATATCAATAAAAAAATTTCTAATAATTTTTTTATCAATTATTTTTCTCATTTTTATAGGAATATTCTTGGTTCCTTTGTTTACATAATTTTTAAATGAAAATTGATTCAAGAATAAGAAAGAACGTTAGAAGTAAATAAAGAAGGGATAAAGAAATAAGAACTAGCAAAAGAAAAAAAAATGAACAAGAACAAATAAAAGATATATATGTCTTGATTGTAGAACGAAAGCTTTAGTTTAGCACCCAACTTCCACCTAGAATGTACTTGTACATCGTAAGGACATTCAGGCTCATGCCCGGTGAAAGTAGTGCACTAGGGCAGTGAAATTCACCTATATGGTATCATAATTAAAACACGGATACTCAAAAGATTCAATTCCTCATTCCATTGATAAAAACACAATTTACGTTGTAGCGTTTCATACATAATTTATACATATACAATATCAAAAACTTATTAGAGTCTACTACTCTTACTATATGTTCTACATGATAAGAGAACTATAAAAGATTCTAACTAAGCTCCTCAATCTCAGCGAACCGACCTTTGATCCATTTCTTGATGTCCAAAAGCAAGAACTATTCTTTTTTTAGAACGTCTTATAAGCTAACTCTCCTCTTTCGTACCTGAAAAACCATGTTGCAATTTTGATTAGTTTTGCAAATTCAATGAGCAAGCCATCATTGATGTTCTCACTTATATCAATCACAGGACAGACACATTTCAATTTATAGACAGTCTACATAAGCACATTTTGCACATTATTTCACATTTTAGTTCAGAATATCAGACAATTAACTTCAATCATATAATACACATGCCAAATTGTATATGCAATTGCTCATGAGACTCCACTGTCATTGTTAATTGTTGTGACCAAGTGCTTTTTTAACTGTCTCATATTTGTTGTGGATATTGGGCTCAATGGTAACTGTCCCGTATCCGTTGTAGATATCGGGCTCATTTTACTAATGAGCTTGTGGGTCTTAATACATATTCTAAGCTTTAAGCTCTTTTTCACTGGCTACTTTGGTCACAACTACCTTTATCTAATTACTCATTTTAATGTTATGAGATGCATCAATTCACATTATATGCAATCAATCACATTCATTCATTATGCACAGTCACTTTCACATTTTAATCGGACCTAAGTTCGGCTTTCAACGATAGGTTAAGAACAATTATTTCTTTCTCATTCACATTCAATAAAGCACTTACAATGCAATCTTAATCTCAATTATCAAACTCCTCAGACTATTAAAGTCTGGAATTAGCACATTCAGATCATTCACAGTTCAATAACAAAAATATAAACAGAACAAACTAGATATTAGTGAGTAACATCTGGGTTGACTCACAGTACGCTCCAGTTAGCTATTGCCTCGATTTCCTAGTAATGTATGGGTGTGATCGTTCAATTTGCGCTTTTATATCATACAACACACACAAATTTGCACATTCATATCAATACTCAATCATACTTATATGTATATGTGTTATGCATAATGCATGCCCAATTTGATTATTCTGGGTATATATCCTTAAATAACTTCTCATAATCATTTAACATCATCATTCCATCATTCATTTATACGTAGTACACCTTACTCACTTTAATCACCTTATCCATTAGCAACTAGGTTCATTTTAGGCCTCATTTGAGCATAAATACATCATAAGAAAGTATCTTAGAATTAATTGTCTCAATCATCACTTAAAAGACAACATTTTTCTCCTTGTGCCTACCTACGATCATGGTGGGCCTTCCTACGATATTGAAAAAAGCTCGTGGAACTGACCATGATTGTGACAGAACCAAAATTTGCTAGGCCACGATCGTGCACTGCTTTTCTTCCTTCATTTCTCTCATGAATTCAACATACTTAATAACCTCATTTACACTCCAAAAATTTCAAAATTTATATTCATTAATGCAACTTCAATTTAAACAAATTCAACTACCATTTTGATTGCATTACTCATCATCTTTTACTTAATCTTATCATACCTATACTCTAAATTTTTCCTACATTCTTTACCTTTCCATACTATATTCAAGACATCCCATTCATAATACATCAATAAAACATATCCATAGTTCATCATTTAGACTTAATAGCCTTTTCATTTTTACCACAATTTACAATTCAAAACATTCACAAAATAAGTCATACGAGACTATTAATCATAACCATAAAACAAGGCATCAAACATATCCATTCATTCATCAATGCCTCAACACACATTCAACTCCATTATTAGCTTCACTTTACCTCTAAACTACCATCCTAGTTCTCCTCATTTCAAGAACATAACTTAACATCTTGGTTAACATAACATTCACTTTCATTATACCTTGAATTCACAACTTATAACATCTACATAACAACTCATCACTCATGGTCTTCATACTCTCAAAATAGAACACAAGTATATGTATTCATCCATCAATTTACTGCACTCATCCAAACACCATTATAATGATTATTCTACCTCAAAAATATCTCTAAAATAATTTATGAATTATTTCTCATCCTAAGACAAAAACAAGCCATGAATATAGTCATTTATTCATCCACAATTTAACATAAAAATCAACTCCATTTACACTATCAATATATCCCTAATGATCATCATAAATGCTTTTATTTAAACAACCCATGAATATCCCCATTTCTTCTTCCATGTTCAATATATATTTAGGACCTTTTTCATAAGCATTCAATCTTAAAATAATCACCATATTTATCTCATTTACAAGAACCCATGAAGTTTAATGTATAACTTACTTGATTAAGCTCCAAGATTCTTCAAAAATTTCACGAAAACCTAGCTTCTCCAACTTATATGATCATCACCATTCCAAGGTGGGAAGGTTAGGTTTTCTAGTAACAAGATGAAGAAGATAACATGGTCTTGAAGAAACAAAGTGAATGAGTTGGGCAAAATCAACGTGATGAGGGTTGTTGAGAAAATCATGAGTGAAGAAGAAGAGACAAGAACGAAAATGGAGAGGAGCAAATAATAATAATGAAAGACAAATGAAATTGTCTTACCAAGAAGAAAATATTGTGGGATAGATGTGTGGAAAGTGGTATGACACTTGTCATTTGCCACATGTCTTATTGTTATGGCTTCACTTGAGCCCTTTTTCATAACTAGTCCATTTGTCACCGAAATTATAATTCAATTATCTCCCAACTTTTTTAATGTCAATTCTCAATAAATCCAAATGTCACTTATCAATAATTTCTATTTCCATATGTCATTTCTTTCTACTACCATTAATCAATTTGTCCTGCCACTTGGCATTTTTCCTAGCCCAAAAATAACCTAAACCTAAAAAATTTCTCAAATTTCACCAAAAATTCTAAATCAGTAGTATAATCACCAAAACAAAGATCAAGACTTAATATTCACTATTCACATCATAATCACTTTAAAAAATCATTTATACCTAAAAAATGTCAATTGAGTGCATGTACAGTCTTTGCAATGTGTGCAAACATCAATAATTAGGTGTGTGTATGCTTATGCTAGTGATATGCAAGTAAATGTAATGCATTTCCTATTTTCTCAATGATCTTACTCATATATAGAAATCTAGGGTTCTAACCTTTAGTATGGGAAAACGGGATACTACAATTATCCCCCTTAAGAAATTTCGTCATTGAAATTTTTACTTGATTATTCAAAAAGGTAGGGGTACTGTTTCCTTATGTGTTCTTCCATTTCCCATGTAGCCTCTTCACTCGAGTGGTTTTTCCAAAGGATTTTCACTAATAAAATTACTCGGTTTCTTAATTGCTTTGTCTGATATCCCATTATCTTGATTGGTTCCTCAACATAAATCAGATTCCTCGTAATTTCAATCTCATGAGTCGGTAATATATGTGTCGGATCAGACTGATATCTTTTGAGCATACTCACATAGAACATGTTGTGTATCTGAGACATCTCAATTGGTAAGGCTAACTTGTATGCCAATGGTCCAATCATCTCAATGACCTCATAAGGACTAATATATTTGGTTGAGCTTACCTTTTTTACCGAACCTCAGCACTCCTCGCCAAGGTGATACTCTCAGGAACACTTTGTCTCCTACTCAATACTCCATATCTGTTCGATGTTGATCCATATAACTTTTTTGCCTATCTTGAGCTGCTTTAATTCGACTATAGATTAGTTTCACTTTATCCATAATATCGTGAATTAGTTTTGGGCCTTAAACAATCCTTATACCCTCTTTATCCCAATATAGAGACGAATGACACTTTTTGCCATATAACACCTCATACAGAGACATTTCGATAATACGGTGATAATGGTTATTATAAACAAACTCAATAAGAGTTATATATTGATCCTAGGCTCCTTGAAACACCAATACACATGCTCTGAGCATATCCTCAACAACCTTAATTGTCCTCTCACTCTATCCTTCTGTTTGAGGATGAAATGCAGTACTAAAGTTTAACTTCATACCAAGAGCTAACTGTAAACTCTTCCAAAATCTTGAGGTAAATCTGGGGTCCTGATCTAATACAATGGACACTAAGACTCCATGTAACCTCATTACTTCATTCACATACCACTAGGCTAACTGATCCATGGTATTAGTCTCTCTCACTAGTATAAAGTGGGTCGACTTTGTCAATCGATCCACAATAACCCATATAACATCATATTGCCTCAAATTACTCGGCAAACTTGTAACAAAGTCCATAGAAATTATTTCCCATTTCCACTTCTAAATCAGTAACGACTGTAACTTACCAATCGGAGCCTAATGCTAAGCTTTAATCTACTGGAAAGTTAAATAATTACCACATAATCAGCCACTTGCTTCTTAATTCCTGGCTACCAGAAATGCTGCTTCAGCGTGTTATACATCTTGGTGGTACTAGGATGAATAGCATAAGCTGCTACATGAGCTTCCTCCAAAATCTCCTTCCTCGAATTGTACACATCAAGTACACATAATCTCTACCTCATCCATAGTGTCTCATTTCTTAATTCAAATTTAGAATCCGGATTCACTGTCTACTTCTCAATTAACTTCACAATTTTTGAATCTTTACTTTGAACTTTTCTAATTATGTCTTGAAACATTGGTCTTAGCCTTAATGTAGCCATCAGTGTCTCATTTTGCTCTAGATTCAAATCAATATTTAATGCTCTCAATTGTACTAGGCTCAGTAACCTCGATAATTGTACTTAAGCTACACTGTTATCCGATTTTTTGCTCAAAGCATCAGCTACCACATTAGCGTTTTTGTGCATGATTCTCAATTAAGTAGTCATAGTCATTCAGTAATTCTATCCATTTCCTCTGTCTTATATTTAAATCCTTCTAACTCAACAGATACCTCAAACTTTTATGATCAATATATATTTGAAATGTCTCTCCATGCAGTTAGTGTCTCTATATCTTTAGAGCAAAAACCACTACAGTAAGCTCTAGATCATATACCAGATAATTAATCTCGTGAGACCTTAACTCTCTCGATGCATAAGCTATTACTCTACTATGTTGCATCAGAACACTCCCTAATCCTTGGTGTGAAGCAACACTATGTACCATATACCCTTTAGATCCAGATGGAATAGTTAACACCGGTGCTGTAGTTAATCGATGCTTTAGCTCATCAAAACTCCTCTAACATCACTGTTCCATCTGAAAGGCATATTCTTTCTTAGAAGTTTTGTCAAAGGGATTGAGATCATTGAAAACCCCTTGACAAACCTTTGGTAGTATCTGGCTAATCCAAGGAAACTCCATATCTCTGACACATTCCTTGGAGTTTCCCACTTCATTATTGTCTCTACTTTCTTTCAATTAACTTGTATGCCTCATCCAGATGCTATATGACCCAAGAACAATAGTTGATCTAGCCAAAATTCACACTTATTGAATTTGGTATACAACTGTTTCTCTCTCATAATCTGTAAGACTAACCTCAGATGTTCAACATGCTCCTCTCTGCCCTTTGAATACACCAAAATTTCATTAATAAACTCAATCACGAATTGATCTAAATAAGGTTGCAATACCTTATTCATCAAAGCCATGAAAGAAACTGGAGCATTAGTTAACCCAAACAGTATTACTAAAAACTTGAAATGCCCATATCTTGAATGCACATTTTGGAACATCAGCCTCTGCTATCTTCGACTGATAGTACCCAAATCTCAAGTCTAACTTAGTGAACACCCGAGCTCGCTGCAACTGATCAAGCAAATCATTAATCCTCAACAACAAGTACTTGGTCTTCACTATTACCCAATTCAACTGCCTATAGTCAATACATAGCCTCATAGTCCCGTCTTTCTTCTTCATAAACAACACTGAGGCTCCCCGTGGTGATACACTGGGTCTAATGAAACCCTTTTCCAATAACTTCTATAATTGAGCCTTCATTTCCTTCAATTCCACAGTTGCCATCCTATATGGAGGAATAAATATAGGAGCAACACTTGGATCTAAGCCAATCGCAAACTCTGTTTCCCTATCTGGGGGTAAACTACAGAACTCGGTGAGAAACACATTCAGGAATTCCTTAATAATAGGAATATCCTGCACAGTCTGCTTAGTTCAAGTATCCATTACGTGGGCCAAATAAGCCTCACATACTCCTTGCATAAGTCTCAATGCACTCATGAATGAGATTAGTTTAGCTAGCATTACTTGACTAACACCTCGGAATACTGTTTTCGGTTGATTAGGAGATTCTAGTATTACCTCCTTAGTATAGCAGTTAATAATATCTCCATGAGCATTGAGCCAATCCATGCCTAAAATAATGTCTATCTCCCTTAACAGTAATATAATCAGATCAGCTTCAAACTTTGCTTGATCAATTTAAATCAAACATCCTTTACAGACTTCACTAATTATTGTAGTACTACCTATCGGTGTACTCACCTCTAAACCACAATTTAATAATTCTCTATCACAATGTAGTATAGATGCCAGATGTGGTGCGATAAAAGAATGCGTAGATCTAGGATCTAGCAATGCATAAGCTTCAAAACTGCTAGACTAACTGCCCCTCTGTCTGAACCCGACTGTCTCGATCTAGCTGGTGGTTGAAAATATCTGTGACGCTTGCTAAATCTTCTACTAGAACCAACCTGAGATTTACTAGGTCTCTTCATACTAAACTCTTGTCTGTATTCTGCCTGACCATCTTTTAACAATTGTTCTATTTGGGTCGAGGCTGCTCTTAACGTAGAGAAACTACTAAGATTCGTTATAAGTAGCCTCATCATAATCTCTATATTCAATCCTTCTCCAAATCTCCTACACTTGTCTTCCTCAGTAGGAATCAAAACAGTAGCATACCCCATTAGTTCATTAAACTTTATCTCATATTTAGCTATTGTAAGTCTCCCTTGGTTCAGATCTAAGAACTCTTTCATCTTTCTATCCAGGTAGTTCTTCGCCATGTAATTCTCCTTGATGACTTTCAGAAAGTCTTCCCACTTTAAACCACAAGGTCTGGTGGTACTGCCTAGAACAGTCTTCCACTACTAGTATGCTGGACCTTGTAGTAATGAAACTGTGTAGTCGAAACTTCTTATCAGACTCGCAATCCATTTGTTCAAATACTCTCTCCGTTCTCTCTAGCCATCCTTCGGCCTCCGCAGGGTCTGTACTTCCGTAGAAGTCCACAACCCCCTGTTTTCTCAGTTTATCATACCTCTTTTCCTTTCTCTTAGGAATTCTCGAAGGTATTCTTTTAGGTTGAGGTGTAGAAGACTCTCTATTGGCTCCTACAGATTTAAGGTCAGTTGAGTGTCCAACTTAATCACTTATGGCGGATGACCTACAATAGACAATAAACCTAATTGTAATTTGAATTTCTCATGATATTTCATGTCTAATTATCTATATATTTATACCAAAAATTTTAGTACCCTACTTCCACCTAGCATGTACCAATACATCGTAAGGACATCTGATCACGTGCCCGTTGAAAGGGTATGCTAGAACAGTCACATTCACCTATATGGCATCATAATTAAAACATAGATACTCAAAAGATTCAATTACTCATTCCATTGATAAAACTGCTGGGTTTACCATGGTTGCATGCATCACACGCATGCGGATACAGCGGAAGTGTCGGAATGTCAACCCGAAAATCATAGAATCTCACATGCATGCAAGGATATGTAAAGAACATGAAATAAAATTTTTTTTTACCTTGTGTATCTCCTCCTTTCTTGTTTCTTCTCCTTATTTGGGTTGTTGCAAACTCCAAACCCTTCCTTGATCACCCAAGAACATGCAAACAAGGAAGACGAAACAATGTGTAAGGGTTTTAGAACACCAAACTTGATGAATTCAAGTAGATGTTCAATATGATGGAAGATAGATCAAGGTTATCTTGCATGCATGTTGATTTATACAACATTTGCATAAATTGCATGAAGATAACTCAAGAACTCTTCTCACTCTCTATAGAACACTTCTAAAACCCTTTTTCTATCACCTAAGTATGTAAGAAGTGAAAGTTACACATATACATAAGTGAAGAACTCACTTATATATCATTTCGGGGCCTTTGTCATGATCGTGGCCTTGCTGGCCACGATTGTGGCATGTCTCACCTTAGACCATGATCGTGGACCTATGATGCATGAACGTGGCCTGCTTAAAATAGGCCATATACACTCGTTTTTCATCCAATCTTTTATGTTTGTGCCCTTTAGGTTCCTGGCTATTTTACGCACTTGAATGAAATCTTAATTTAAACACATCATGATGCCTATTTGCTGGAATATAAGTGGATTAACACACAAACTCTTTGATAGTTAATTATACAACTAATGAACCTTTCCATAGATAATTACCATGCAATTCGTCCTTTCACCATACTATACCCCACTTGGTTCGAAGTATGGGATATGTATCAACTCCCACTAGATAGACTATGTCACATCTAGTCCAAGTGATGTTAGTTCTTGTTTTGGGATCTCATTACTCATATGTGTCATTGAAGATCCTCTTCATGATAAATACCTTCTCTGTCCAGATACTCCTAAGTAATGACCCCAACAAGAGGCCATGGGTATCATCTCCTCCTATCAGGAGTGGTGAATCGTTTATTGGCTACCCAATTACCTTCGAACATAAATAGTTGTCCCTAATCACCACCCTAAGAGCGACCTCGTTATGAGGTAACAAGGAATTGTGTCAAAGCGCAAGATTTATATCTAAGATGTCCTTGAATACCTTAAGTCTAAGGATATTTGCACCATTGCTATGATGAGATTAATCATTGACATTCGATAGATCATCCATATGATAATCTCATAGCGGGTCATCCAATGTACTTAGTACCCTTAGTAAGCATCCACATATTAACTCTAAACATCTCATGCTTACAGTTTATGAGATCCACTGCTTGATTAAAGCAAGGAGTATAATATGTGCTAGTATTTCCGGATTTATAATGTCCTGTCTTATTAATCCTATGATTAGGGATTATTTAGATACTAACATAATTGCACGTGATAAGAATCTCATTATCATGATCTCATCATGGTTTCCTTCATGCTATGTTTTGTATCATGGACTTCATTAATTTGATTTAAGATCAATATCAATTCATATACATATATAAATGAATATCAAATCAATGAAAAATTCCTATTGTTTTATTAATCAAAATAAAGTTTGTACAAAAGTGCTAAAGGTGATTACCTTTAAAGCATTACTCATTTTATATTGTAGCTTTTTATACATAATTCATACATATACAATATCAAAAACTTGTCAGAGTCTACTACTCTTACTATATGTTCTATATGATAAGAGAACTATATAAAAGATTCTAACTAAGCTCCTCAATCTTAGCTGACCGACCTTTGATCCATTTCTTGATGTCCAAAAGCAAGAACTATACTTCTTCTAGAACGTCTTATAAGCTAAGTCTCCTCTCTTGTACTTGCACTAAAGCCAATCGCCTTTGTATCTAATACCATAGGTGAGTATATAAGAATCAAATTTTATCTGAGGAAGTGGCTTAGTCATAGGATCAGCGATGTTCTGATCTGTGGGCACTCTCTTTATCTTCACATCACCTCTATCAATTATCTCCTTGATTAGGTGATATCTCCTAAGTACATGCTTGGACCTTTGATGAGACTCGGTTCCTTGGATTGAGCAGTAGCCCCATTGTTGTCACAATACAACAATATTGGGTCTACTATGCTAGGAACCACTCCAAGTTCCATAATGAACTTCTTGATCCAAATAGCTTCTTTTGCTACTTCAGCAGCGGCAATGTGCTCTGACTCGGTCGTCGAATCTGCAGTCGTCGCTTGTTTGGAACTCTTCCAACTGACTGCTTCACCATTCAGTGTGAAAACATAACCTTACTGGGATTTGGAGTCATTTTGGTCAGATTGAAAACTGGCATCTGTATGCCCTCTCACTATGAGATCTCTATTTCTATATATCAAGAATACATCCTTAGTCCTTCTCAAGTACTTTAGGATATTCTTAACGGCCACCCAGTGACCTCATTAAGATTCGATTGGTATCTACTCGTAACACTTATAGCATACAATATATCGGGTTTTGTACATAACATAGCATACATGATTGATCCTACTGCAGATGCATACAAGATCATACTCATGCGAGTCCTCTCATCTTGCGTTTTAGGACACATAGATTTCGAGAGTTTTATATCGTGAGTCATCGGAAGAAATCCTCTCTTGGACTACTCCATGCTAAACTTATTTAGGACTTTGTCTATGTACGTTGACCGTGAAAGACCTAGCAACTTCCTTGATCTATCTCTATAGATATTTATACCCAATGTGTAAGTCGTTTCTCCAAGGTCTTTCATGGAAAAATTCTAGAACAAACAAACTTTGACTGATTGCAAACTTGAGACATCATTTCCTATTAGTAATATGTTATCCACATATAACACAAGGAATATGATAGCACTCCCACTATCCTTCCTGTACACACAAGGTTCATCAGGATTTTTTGAGAAACCAAACTCTTTGATTGTCTCATCAAATCAGATGTTACAACTCCTTGATGCTTGCTTCAATCCATAAATGGAATTTTGAAGCTCGCATACCTTTCTGGCATCTCTAGATACGAATCCCTCAGGTTGTATCATATATACATCCTCAACTAGGTTTCCATTCAGGAAAGCTGTTTTCACATCCATCTGCTATATTTCATAATCATAATAAGCAGCAATGGCTAGGATTGTTCTAATGAATTTAAGCATAGCTACGGGGCTAAAGGTCTTGTCATATTCAACTCCTTGTCTTTGACGATAACCTTTAGCCACTAGCCTTTCTTTATAGGTAATCATATTACCTTTCATGTTGATTTTCTTCTTGAAAATACACTTGTACCCTATAGGTTTTAACCCTTCGGGTGGGTCAACCAAAGTCTATACTTAGTTTTCATACATGGAATCCATTTCAGAATTCATGGCTTGAAGCTATTTTTCAGATTCTGAACTCTTCAAAGCCTCTTCATAGGTTGTAGGCTCATCATCCTCTATGAGCAATATGTCATTTTGTTCACTTACAAGAAATCCATATCTCTCTGGAACATTACATATCTTACTTTACCGATGAACATTTTGTCTGTTAGAAGGTTCAACTGTTGTCTCATCTCTATGAACAATAATTTCGGGTTTAGGCAATTGATTTGCGTCTGTTTGAGCATCACGAACTTCATCAAGTTCAATTTTTCTCCCATTGACTTCTCTTAGAAGAAACTCTTTCTCTAAAAAGATAGCATGCTTTGAGACAAACACCTTTTTCTCTAAAGCATTATAGAACTGATATCCAATTATTTTTTTAGGATATCTTATAAACAGGCATTTATCAGACTTCGCTCCAAGCTTGTCTAATTGAATCTGCTTCATATAAGCCGGATAACCACAAACTTTCATATGAGAAAGATAGGGCCTTTTTTTAGTCCATATCTCATATGGGGTAACTTCAATTGCCTTTGAAGGGACTTTGTTTATCACATAAACAGCAGTCTCGAGTGCATAACCCTAAAAGGATTTCGGTAGATCTACTAAGCCCATCATCGACCTTACCATGTCTAACAAGGTTCTGTTTCTCCTTTCAGCCATACTGTTATGTTATGCTGTGTAAGGTGGAGTCTACTAGGATACTATCCCATTATCTTCGAGATAAGATAGAAATTCCTCGTTTAAGTATTCACCACCTCGATCTGATCGAAGTGTCTTAATACTTCTACCAAGTTGTTTCTCTACTTCATCTCTAAATTGTTTAAACATTTCAAACTCTTCAAACTTGTATCTCATTAGATACACATACCCATATTGTGAATAATCATCAATAAAAGTAATGAAGTACACAAAACCACCTCTGGCATGAATGGACATCGGACCACATACATCATAATGTATTAGGTCTAATAACCCATTCATTCGTTCACCTTTTCCTTTAAAAGGTAATTTAGTCATCTTGCCTAACAAGCAAGATTCACATGTTTCATATGATTCATAATCAAATGACTCTAAGCTACCATTCTTGTGTAGCTTAATCATGCGTTTCTCACCTATACGGCCAAGTCAACAATGCCATAAGTAAGATGATTTTAGGTTATCTCTTTTTTGTATTTTATTGTCATTGATAGTTAAGATTGGATTGGACATATCTAATATGTAAATTCGATTGCATAATGTGGCAGTACCATACAACATTTTATTCAACTTAATTGAACAACCATTGCTTGAAAATTTTAAATGAAATCTCGCTTTATTAAGATATGAAACAGATACAATGTTTTTAGTCACAACGGTTACATAATAGCAATTTTACAAAATTAACTCTAGCCCACTAGGAAGATACAAAACATATATTCCTACAGCTAATGCAGCAACTTTTGCTCCATTTCCCACACGTAGGTCCATCTCTCCCTTCTTGAGCGGTCTACTATCCCTGATACCCTGCATATCAACACATATGTGTGAGCCACATCCAGTATCTAATACCCAAATGTTATGATCAGAAATAGTATTAATTTCAATGACAAATATCTTACCTGAAGTAGATGGTGGGGCATCTAATGCCTTCTTCTGATTCAATGACTCTAGATAAGCTTTGCAATTCCTCTTCCAATGTCCTTCCTTGTTGCAATGGAAGCATATCGCCTTCGGTGCTGTCTTCTTTGCCTTCTTTTTGGCTACAACTCCCACTGGTCTCTTGGACTTCTTCTTCTTCTTTTGGTTCTTCTTTCGAGAACTAGAAATAGAGTCCACTAGCATCACAGCCTTACTGTCCTTCTTGACAGTTTGCTCAATTGTTTTGAGCAGATTAATCAACTCAGGTATCGTCGTGGATATTTTGTTCATCCGATAGTTAAGCACAAACTATGAATAACTATCAGTCAAACTAGTCAGAATTAAGTCTATACTTAATTCATGATCTATAATGAAACCCATACTCCTTAACCTCTCAATATATCCATTCATCTTCAGTGCATACTGCACTAGAGATGATCCCTCAACCTTCTTAGAACGAAAAAGCAACCTCGAGGTCTCAAACCTTTCAAACCGAGCTTGCTCACCAAACAGTTCCCTCAGGTGGTAGACTATGGTATGAGCATCCCTACCCTCATGCTGCTTTTGTAGTTCTAGTAATATAGAGGCCACCATTATATAGCTAACCAACTCACTATCATCCAGTATCTTCTTGTAAGCTTTCTAATCTTCATCAGATGCATCGGTAGTAGGGGGGATCGGGAAGTGGTTCATCTTGGACATATCTTAGTTTTTCAGATTTGAGAACAATTCTCAAATTCCATAGCCAATCCAAGAAGTTGGGTCCCGTGTAACATCCCATTTCCATATAACAGGTTGGATCATGGAAACGGGTACACGAGATATCAATCGGAGAAAATAGGAAAACACCTCTCATGCTCATGCATTTGTAAATAGTGATTTTTGCACATGAAAAATATTTATACATGCATTCATGACATTTTCCCGGTATAATTGTGAATAAATGGGAATTTTGAAAAATAGGCTTTGTGTGTGAAAA